>JANAVB010040623.1:30000-60407 GCA_029216955.1 Iris pallida
TATTGAAATTGTGCTATATAGAGTTGGGTGTATGTTGGTTTGTATAGCCTTGTATTGATGTGTGCTTGCTAGGATAGTCTTGGTTAGGCCTAGTAAGACTTACTGGGTTAGGACATGACCTAGTTTGACCTAGTTTGACTAGTGCAGTTGACCAGAATTGACCAAGGGTTGACTTTGGCCTAGTTTGACCTAGATTCATGTAGAATGTATTGTAGTGCTTTTATTACCCTTCTGGACATGTTGTGACCTGTGCTATTCTAATTAGGAGCCAGACACCTGTCAGCCCCAGTACCGAAATACGGAGACGGACTAGGCCAGCTACTCCATACGAGGTATATAAACGTCATACGGCGATGGTGGCTGTCAAGAGACAAGGGGTGCATGCTACAATCAAGTCTCCTATGGTCTCACAGAGCATCTAGGTCTCAATCAATCAAAAAGAAGCAGTAAATAATGATCATATAGGATAAAGCAGTAAGGCGTCCCCGACGCATCATCAAAATGATCATGGGGATCTAGCTTTATAAGTTAGCTAGCCCAGAGAGTCATAGGTACATAATGTTTTCAGCTGCAGTCTGATTTAATTACAAATTATGCAAGACAAAATATCCAGATTAGCCGGCTAACAGGTGCCGGTGGCTAAACGCCAGAACATAAGTAAAGATACTAGAGTGGTGAAGAAGAAATCCACTCGAGTCCCCCGCCAGCCATGCTCCTAGTATGCACCATTGACGTGGGAGAAAGTTTGGATCCTCAGGCGTTGCTACGAGATCTGGCCAAACAAACCAGCGGGGTCAGCCCCGAATAGCAAGTACCACAAGGAAGCACAAAAGTGTGAGATAAAATCCAAGCAAATATAATAATAATACTAGTAATAATAAAAGCTTTCGGTCGTAACCTCGGTCCACAGCCTGTCCTAGCACGATAGCCCAACCCAACAACCAAACAAGAACATGGGTTGGACCACGCACCATGACAGTCCATGTCCCTTGGCTACTAACGAAAGTTCTAAGGCACAGTCAAGTCATTTTTCAAGCGGCCATTCATTCATGTGGCTTTCTATATTTGGCGGAGTTATCCCCGCGATAATGATTAAAAGGAATCCTCAGATCGTGTCAACCCAGCAGGGCTAGCCAAACCATAAGACATATAGCACATTGATTATGCACCGGTCCCCCGGAGGGCTACCGCGCTAAAACATTAATACATAGCTCGTAGGAGTCGGATATAGCCATCCGCTATAGGCGAGTGAAACCATATCCGTGGTGGCCAACCCGACACGTCAGGACTGGTCCTGGAGTGGCTAGTATGGCACGATCTCGGGATTCTTCCCACCCAATGCATCTACCAAGTTAGTTGCCTAGTTAATCCCTAGGTTATTCTCGGAGTTCACATGTCGTGGTCACATGCTCACTCCCCTATATGTCGTACATTGTACGAGTACCCCAAGAAGTGATCCTTACGGGCATAGAGTCATACGTATGTACCCCCTTCTTGGTGTAATGCGACACACAACAATGCCACGTCATTGCTACTGACCAATTGCTATGTAAATACTGGACTCTTGGAGGACTGACAGGTATCACATAGAAACACTTAGCACATAGGATAGCACATCGATGCTCACATAGATTGTACCTTAGTACACACATAGGGTTATCCAGCATACGCATAGGAGTTAGATCATGAATGAGGACCAAAACACAAAGAAAAATAGAACAAGAAGGTACTATGCACTTAGGGTGTGAAGAGCTCGCTAGTCATGAAGATTCTTGAAGCCAAGACAAAGATCTACAACTTTTATGTTGGGAATTAGGAGAAATTCTGGCCACAATTCAGCCAAATAGGACTTAAAATAGCCAAAAACAGCAAAATAGGCACTATGCGGCATATTCAGTACTATGCGGCACTATTCAGCACTATGCGACACTATGCAGCATTCTTATGCGGCTGGCACTATGCAGCATCCTCATGCGGCTCGGCACTATGCGACACTATGCAGCATCCTCATGCGGCTCGGCACATGCAGCATTCTATGCGGCTCGGCACTATACGGCACTATGCAGCATCCTCATGCGGCTCGGCATATGCGGCACTATGCAGCATTCTCATGCGGCTGGCACTATGCGGCACTATGCAGCATTCTATGCGGCTCGGCACTATGCGGCACTATGCAGCATCTCATGCGGCTCGGCACTATGCGGCACTATGCAGCATTATGCGGCTCGGCACTATGCGGCACTATGCAGCATTCTCATGCGGCTCGGCACTATGCAGCATTCTATGCGGCGGCACTATGCGGCACTATGCAGCATTTATGCGGCTCGGCACTATGCGGCACTATGCAGCATTCTTACGGCTCGGCACTATGCGGCACTATCATATCCCTGCCAAAACCAGGACTGATGACATAGAAAATATCCAAATATTGTTTTGGCCATAACTTCCTCAAAACAAGTCGAAATCTAACTTTTCAAAGGTCAAAATTGTGTAGAATCAAATTTCCTACAACCTATGACCATTAGTTTTCGAAAATAACCAAGTTTGGTAGATCAAAACCATGTAAATACATAAAACCCTAGTTTTAGAAACTTAGATCTACACCAAACTAGCCATTAAAATCAAAAACTCCAAGAACTAAACTTGTAGAGAATGAAGAGAAGAACAATATAGACAAATAATATCAAAGGAAAAATCTAAAATGAAAAATGCACAAATCTCTACTTTTGAGCAAGTTGTACTTGCCTAAGGATGGTGGTTGAGGAAAATAAATGGAGGAGTGAATGAGGAGAGAGAGTGAGGAAGAGAATATAAATAGGGGTTAGGTTGGATTAAGAAAACCCTAACCTCTAAACATGCTCTAACCATTCCACTAATGACATGCTTAAAACTACATGCAACCATTAATAATAATAAATAGAATTATGCAGATGCTAAATACGGGATACCATGTACAGAATTCATGAAAGAATACGTCTATTGGGATCGGGGAGTGACATCTATCCTCCTTAGAAAAATTCCGTCCTCGGAATTTCTGCCAAGACAAGATAGAGAAATTCGGGCAAGCAAGGTGTAATTACTATACACAAGCAACCTATCATTAGCAGTCATTGATCACATATTTCAAAATGGTAAAACATGCATGTAATCGGATTACCAAGGCATGAGGAGAAACATACCTTCTGAGTCGAACAAGTGCGGATACCGAGATCTAATCTCGTCCTCGCGCTCCCAGGTTGACTCTCCCGGAGAGTGATGGCCCCAAGCGACACGGACAAGGTTAATAGTCCGGTTCTTAAGCACCTTCTCTCGCCGGTCCAAAATAGACACGGGTTGTTCCTCGTAAGTTAGGTCGGTACCAACGACTAACTCCGAATGATCGAGGACATGACTCGGACGGGACATACCCACGCAACTGAGATACATGAAACACATGTATGCCAGATAGCGAGGGAGGAAGGGCAAGCCGATAAGCAACATCGCCTACCCGAGCGAGAATCTCAAAAGGACCAACGAATCTCGGACTAAGCTTTCCTCGGGTTCCAAATCTAATGACACCCCGAGTAGGCGAAATCCGCAGAATACTTGGTCACCAACGCCAAACTCTAGAGGCCTACGATGCTGATCTGCCCAGTGTCGGTGTCTGTCCTGCGCGACTCGAAGCCGCTCTCTGATCAACTTGACTGTCTCCACTGTCTGCGTGATCATCTCTGGTCCCAACAATTTTCTTTCTCCCACATCGTCCCATGCCAGAGGGGACCTGCACTTCCTTCCGTATAATGCTTCAAACGGTGCCATCTGTATACTTGCCTGATAACTATATTGTAAGAGAACTCTACTAAATGAAGATGATTCCCAAGTTCCGCCGAAGTCCAAAGTACAAGCCCGTAACATATCTTCCAAGGTCTGAATGGTTCTCTGATTGTCCGTCCGTCTGCGGATGATAGGCTGTACTGAACCTCAACTTAGTACCCAAACTTTGATGCAAACTTCGCCAAAAGTGAGAGGTGAACCGTGTGTCTCGATCTGATACTATGCTGACTGGAACACCATGCTGCCTTACAATCTGCTTCATATACATTTCTGCCAGCTGCTCAGTAGACTGTCCTACTCTGAAAGGAAGAAAATGAGCAACCTTCGTGAGCCGATCCACGATTACCCAAACTGCGTTTCGACGGTCGGAGATCTAGGTAAACCGGTCACAAAGTCCATCGTGATGTGATCCCACTTCCACTCCGGAATAGGAAGCGGCTGTAACAATCCTGCTGGTCTCTGCTGCTCTGCCTTCACTTGCTGACATACCAAACATTTGGATACGAACCTCGCTATCTCCCTCTTCATGCCATTCCACCAAAAGTGCTGCTTCATATCCTGGTACATCTTTGTGCCTCCGGGATGAATGGAATAAGGAGAACTATGAGCCTCTGACATAACTTCTTGTCGAAGGTCTCCACCTGGTACACAAAGACGGTTTCCGAACCTAAGTGTACCATCCTCATGGATTACTAACTCCTTCCTGAGACCTGACTCACACTCTGATCGAAGCTTCTGGATCCGCGGATCCTCTACCTGGGCTGCTCTGATCCTCTCTACTAAAGTAGACTGAATCTGTAAACTGGCCATAACTCCTGTATCTTGTGGCAAGATCACTTCAATTCCCATTTCCTGAAGGTCTTCCAAAATATGCCTTTGCGAGGTTAAAACGAATGCACCACCTCTCCTGCTCAAGGCATCTGCTACCACATTCGCCTTGCCTGGATGATACTGAAGATTTACATCAAAGTCCTTCAGTAACTCCAACCATCTTCTCTGTCTCATGTTCAGGTCCCTCTGGGTAAATACATACTTTAAGCTCTTATGATCAGTGTAAATCTCTACTCGATCCCCATATAAATAGTGCCTCCATAACTTAAGCGAAAACACTACTTGCTAATTCCAGGTCGTGGGTCGGATAGTTCTTTTCATGGTCCCGAAGCTGTCGAGATGCATATGCTATCACCTTACCATGCTGCATCAATACACACCCAAGTCCCTTCCGGATGCGTCACAATACACTGTAAACCCTCCCGATCCTACTGGAAGTGTCAAGATCGGGGCTGAGATTAATCTTCTTCAACTCTTCAAATGATGTCTGACATTCTGCTGACCAAAACAAACTCTACATCTTTATGCGTCAAACGCGTCAAGGGTGCCGAAATCCTGGCAAAATCTGCCACGAACCTCCGATAATAACCTGCCAATCCCAAGAAACTACGCACTTCTGCTACCGTCTTCGGAACTGGCCAATTCTTACTGCCTCAACCTTCTTCGGATCTACTGACACTCCTGCTCCAGAAATAATATGTCCCAGGAACGAAATACGATCCAACCAAAACTCACATTTACTAAGCTTCGCATAAAGTTGGTGCCCTCAAGGTCTGCAAAACTGTCCGAAGATGTTTCTCATGTTCTTCTTCACTACTGGAATAAACGAGGATGTCATCTATAAACACTACTACAAACTTATCCAAATAGGGTAGAAAGATGCGGTTCATCAAGTCCATGAACACGGCTGGGGCATTAGTCAATCCAAATGGCATCACCAGAAACTCATAATGTCCATACCGCGATCTAAATGCTGTCTTAGGTATGTCCTGCTCCCGGACCCTCACTTGATAATATCCAGATCGAAGATCAATCTTAGAGAAGACGCAGGCCTTACTCAATTGATCAAATAAGTCATCAATCCTTGGTAATGGATACTTGTTCTTCACTGTTACTGCATTCAACTGCCGGTAATCAATGCACATTCGTCGATCCATCCTTCTTGGGTACTAAAATCACCGGTGCTGCCCAGGGTGATTCACTGTCTCGGATAAACTGCTTCGCCTTCAGTTCTTCTTCATGCTGGTGCAACTTGTCCAACTCTGACTGCGACATCCTGTAAACTCTGCCGACTTTAGGCTCCCCCAGGATTCAACTCAATGCAAAACTCCACATCCCTCACCGGTGGTAAACCTGGAAGCTCATCTGGAAATACATCAAAAACTCTCTGACCACTCTTGGAATCTGCTCCTGCTCTGCCAATGATTCTGTAATGATGCCCTTGGGTCGATCCTCCAATGATCGAACAAAGACGAACTCCTCAATGCCAGGTACATTAAATACTACCCTACCTCTCCGACAATCTATAGTCGCATGACTGTCTCTCAACCAGTCCATGCCTAGGACAACGTCAAAGTTGCCCATAGGGAACTCAATCAAAGATGCGGGCAATAATCCCCACTACGACCGGACACGCTAGGCATACCCTGCTAACTCCTACGAGCCCATTACCAGTGAGTATATTCATCCTCTCTGGCAATGTCTCGAACTCCAATCCAATACGTGTCGCAAATCGTGCAGATATAAAAGAGTGGGTAGCCCCCGAATCAACAATAGACTGCAGGAAAAGAGGTAACAGAAATATTACCTGCAACCACGTCGCCTGAAGCTAGTGCATCCTCCAGTGATAAGGTGAAGGCCTGGCCCTGGCCTTGCTGAGCTCCCTGGTGCTGCCTTCCTCGACCATGCTGTTGCTGTGGCCTTTGCAGGCCTTCCTGGTTCTGCGCCTGGCGAAACATCTGAGCCTGTGTCGGTAGAACGCTGGGCTAGCGGCCTTACGGCCAATGCTGGTCTCGATTCGGTGCTGCCCCGGAAGCTGGCAACGCCGGAAACTGCTGAACTGGCCCTCCTGGCCTCTGCATCATAGGACAATTGGCAATCCTGTGGTCTGGACTGCCACACCTCATGCACAATCCGTTAGCTGAACGACAACATCCCTAGTGTGCCCTCCCTTACCGCAGTAAGTACATCCAATGGGCGCCCCCTGGCGCTGCTGCTGGTTCCTCTGCGGCTGATGCCGAGCTGGTGCTGTTATTTCTGATACTGCCGTCCTCCGCGGCTCCTGACTCATGAATACGGATGCCGGGTGCTGGCGCCGATGTTCGCTGCACTGCTCCTCCCCCCTACTCTGGGGATGTGACCTCTTCTGGCCCCCATGTCGTGTCACCAACCTTTGTTGGGTGAGTTCATGCCTCCGAGCAGCCGTTAAAACGGCGTCAAAAGTCTGATAGTCGTGCCCTTCTACTAGCTGTAGAATCTCCAAATGAAGTCCCTGCTGGAATCTCATAGCCTTCTCTGGCTCTGTAGCCACCATCGTTGGTGCAAACCGACTCAGTCTGCAGAACTCTGCTGCATATCCATCCACCGTCTTACCAGCCTGCTTGAGACTGATAAATCTCTGTTGTAGCTCATACCGCGCTACCACGCCAAAGTACTTGGCCTTGAATCTGGTACTGAAGCTATCCCAAGGAACAGGATGCCTCATTCCAACCTCTTCCGATGCCCACCAGTCGCGGGCGAGATCCTGAAGTAACAGTCTGACCTGGTCAACCTTCTCTTCTGCGGGAACCTTAGCTGCAGTCAAAATGGCCTCAGTATCCTGAAGCCATGCATCCGCCGTGATGGCATCCTCCGTGCCGTCAAAATATCTCGGATTAAGTCGACAAAACCTCCCTGACGCTCCCGAATCATTTCTGACACTTCTCTCAAGGGCTAATTGTAACCCCTGATTCAATAGCACATTCTGTTCCTGCTGCTGGGTCTGCTGTTGCTGATGGGCTGCCACCTGACGCTGCTGAGTGGCCAGGAATCCCCGGATGACCTCCAGGAGTGCTGCAGCATCAGGTACTGTCGTCGCTGCTAACCGCAGGGGTTGCGGGAGTTTCTAGAACCTGCGGCTCCACTGGCTCTGATATCACTTCCACTCGGATCTGGTCGGGAGAAGGCATTCCTTCCGGCTGCTGCCCCGTCGAGCCATGCTCTACTGGACGTTCCTCCATGTTGGCCTCACCAGCTACTGAGAATGAAGCACCCCTATAGGAAAAGATACATGATATTAAATGACAGGACGATGAAGATTCGAGGATGCAATTCAAGTTATCAATCAAGATGAGGAAGAGAAATCGAGGCAAGAGATTCAAAGGGAACAAGTTTTGATTGAGACTCCTATAATAATAACACCCCACAAGTCTGAAAATCAGACCTGCATGGGCCACCAATAAAACCTTGTCCGCCCCAGTACCGAAATACGGAGACGGACTAGGCCAGCTACTCCATACGAGGTATATAAACGTCATACGGCGATCGTGGCTGTCAAGAGACAAGGGGTGCATGCTACAATCAAGTCTCCTATGGTCTCACAGAGCATCTAGGTCTCAATCAATCAAACAAGAAGCAGTAAATAATGATCATATAAGATAAAGCATAAGGCGTCCCCGACGCATCATCAAAATGATCATGGGGATCTAGCTTTATAAGTTAGCTAGCCCAGAGAGTCATAGGTACATAATTGTTTTCAGCTGCAGTCTGATTTAATTACAAATTATGCAAGACAAAATATCCAGATTAGCCGGCTAACAGGTGCCGGTGGCTAAACGCCAGAACATAAGTAAAGATACTAGAGTGGTGAAGAAGAAACCCACTCGAGTCCCCCGCCAGCCATGCTCCTAGTATGCACCATTGACGTCGGGGAGGAAGTTTGGATCCTCAGGCGCTGCTACGAGATCTGGCCAAACAAAACCAGCGGGTCAGCCCCGAATAGCAAGTACCACAAGGAAGCACAAAAGTGTGAGATAAAACCCAAGCAAATAATAATAATAATACTAGTAATAATAAAAGCTTCCGGTCGTAACCTCGGTCCACAGCCTGTCCTAGCACGATAGCCCAACCCAACAACCAAACAAGGACATGGGTTGGACCACGCACCATGACAGTCCATGTCCCTTGGCTACTAACGGAAGTTATAAGGCACAGTCAAGTCATTTTTCAAGCGGCCATTCATTCATGCGGCTTTCTATATTTGGCGGAGTTATCCCCGATAATGATTAAAAGGAATCCTCAGATCGTGTCAACCCAGCAGGGCTAGCCAAACCATAAGACATATAGCACATTGATTATGCACCGGTCCCCCGGAGGGCTACCGCGCTAAAACATATAACACATAGCTCGTAGGAGTCGGATATAGCCATCCGCTATAGGCGAGTGAAACCATATCCGTGGTGGCCAACCCGACACTCAGGACTGGTCCTGGGGTGGCTAGTATGGCACGATCTCGGGATTCTTCCCACCCAATGCATCTACCAAGTTAGTTGCCTAGTTAATCCCTAGGTTATTCTCGGAGTTCACATGTCGTGGTCACATGCTCACTCCCCTATATGTCGTACATTGTACGAGTACCCCAAGAAGTGATCCTTACGGGCTCATAGAGTCATACGTATGTACCCCCTTCTTGGTGTAATGCGACACACAACAATGCCACGTCATTGCTACTGACCAATTGCTATGTAAATGCTGGACTCTTGGAGGTACTGACAGGTATCACATAGGAACACTTAGCACATAGGATAGCACATCGATGCTCACATAGATTGTACCTTAGTACACACATAGGGTTATCCAGCATACGCATAGGAGTTAGATCAGGAATGAGGACCAAAACACAAGAGGAAAATAGAACAAGAAGGTACTATGCACTTAGGGTGTGAAGAGCTCGCTAGTCATGAAGATTCTTGAAGCCAAGACAAAGATCTACAACTTTCATGTTGGGAGTTAGGAGAAATTCTGGCCAAATTCAGTCAAATAGGACTTAAAATAGCCAAAAACAGCCAAAATAGGCACTATACGGCACTATTTAGCACTATGCGGCACTATTCAGTACTATACGACACTATGCAGCATTCTTATGCGGCTCGGCACTATGCAGCATCCTCATGCGGCTCGACACTATACGGCACTATGCAGCATCCTTATACGGCTCGGTACTATGCGGCACTATGCAGCATTCTTATGCGGCTCGGCACTATACGGCACTATGCAGCATCCTCATGCGGCTCGGCACTATACGGCACTATGTAGCATTCTCATACGGCTCGGCACTATGCAGCATTCTTATGCGGCTCGGCACTATGCGGCACTATGCAGCATTCTTACGCGGCTCGGCACTATGCGGCACTATGCAGCATTCTCATGCGGCTCGGCACTATGCGACACTATGCAGCATCCTCATGCAGCTCAGCACTATACGGCACTATGCAGCATCCTCATGCGGCTCGACACTATGTGGCACTATGCAGCATTCTTATGCGGCTCGGCACTATGCGGCACTATACAGTATTCTCATACAGCTCGGCACTATGCGGCACTATGCAGCATTCTCATGCGGCTCGGCACTATGCGGCACTATGCAGCATTCTTATGCGGCTCGGCACTATGCGGTACTATGCAATATTCTCATGCGGCTCGGCACTATGCGGCACTATGCAGCGGCACTATTCATCGTCCCTGCCAAAATCAGGACTAATGACATAGAAAATATTCAAATATTGTTTTGGCCATAACTTCCTCAAAACAAGTCGAAATCTAACTTTTCAAAGGTCAAATTGTGTAGAATCAAATTTCCTACAACCTATGACCATTAGTATTCGAAAATAACCAAGTTTGGTAGATCAAAACCATGTAAATACATAAAATCCTAGTTTTAGAAACTTAGATCTACACCAAACTAGCCATTAAAATCAAAAACTCCAAGAACTAAACTTGTAGAGAATGAAGAGAAGAACAATATAGACAAATAATATCAAAAAAAAATCTAAAATAAAAAATTCACAAATCTCTATTTTTGAGCAAGTTGTATTTGACTAAGGATGGTGGTTGAGGAAAATAAATGGAGGAGTGAATGAGGAGAGGAGTGAGGAAGAGAATATAAATAGGGGTTAGGTTGGATTAAGAAAACCCTAACCTCTAAACATGCTCTAACCATTCCACTAATGACATGCTTAAAACTACATGCAACCATTAAATAATAATAATAGAATTATGCAGATGCTAAATACGGGATACCATGTACAGAATTCATGAAAGAATACGTCTATTGGGATCAGGGAGTGACAACACCTCTCCTCGGACAGTATATTTACTTTGGACATTCAGACATCAGGCGAGTACATTCTCTGATAGTTCTCTCATTTATTTGTCAATTACTGTATTTCAGTTCTAGTTAGTTGTATGTGATTCTCTGTTACAACACGTGTGGATATTACTGGATTCATGTATACGACACATATTTATTTTTTGGCCTCTATTACTGGTATCATCATTTCCGACTTCTATTACTGGAATCACCTGCTGGAATCATTTACTGGAATCATTTACTGGAATCATTTACCGGTATCATTATATTTTGGCTGGCCTCATCTTGAATCATTGTGTCGGAATTCTGGATTCACTTGCTGGGAGGGAAATACTAGAGTAAGACATGTAGACATACCCCATTACTGAAATCACCCTTACTGGAATCTACTGGAATGATAGCCATCTCTCGTCTGATCAGTGAAAGGTGTGCCAGATTACCCACAGTCGTTTACATGTCGATCTCGGTATTTTAAAACATACTGTTAGAGTATAGGCTGGACTCACCCTGGAATCATTGATCACTATAACTGGAATCGTCCCTTACTGGATTCATCTTATATTAGATTCATCTTGTACTGGACTTACATTTGGAGTTACACTGGTCTACATTGCTGTCTGGACTTTATATCATATTACCCTGGTTTAACTAGTTCTATTTTTACAGACTTCATTGCTATGATTCTTCTCTTGTTTAGTTATTTACTTTCCTTGCACCTTATCTGTCTTTCTTACCATCACCTGAATATAAACTACCATTTTCATCAATACAACTGCCTATAACTGCTTTATAGTTCTATGTCATTTACTTGGGTTTTCTAAATGAGATGTGCTCATTCCTGTCCTGACTGGACCTGTTGATAAATTTTACAGATAGCTTGGAGGTTGCCTGCTAGCCTAGAGGAGACACCTTAGAGGTTGTTTAGATAGTTATTTCATTTGTCTGGAGTTGTATTTACTTTGTGGATTACTGTATTTGAGTTTTGAGATATATTTTTGGGTTTTGTATCTTAGACACTTAGACTTCTATCTCCCGTATCTCTTTGAATTTTATGTTTTATCTAAACTTATCATGCTCTACCTTAAATGTGATTGAGACTGTATCTGCTTAGCATTATATTGTTAGATGATGTGACCTAGGACAGCGTTCTATCGCCGACACTGTGGCGTAGGTTGGGCGTTGTTACGTTCTCGTACCCTAACAGTGGGTGCGGGTCGTGACACGTTTTTTAGTGGTGGCCCATGCAGGTCGAGTTTATGTAGTGGTATTCGAACTTGAGTACCACTACAGCCTGCAGTAGGAATAGGATATATCTTGAAGATACTCAATCACAATTAGGATCCCTTGAGAGATTCCTGGGACGACCCTTGAGAATCTTGTTTAACTCCGATTTGAAAACTCTTTTTTCCTTGATTTGATTTATCTTTACTTTCTATTATTGAATTTGATTTTGATGTATTATTATTGAATTTGAGTTTGTATTTATTGAATTTGATGAAGGTTGTGGAATTTTGAATCTTGATGTTAGCTGTAGCATCCGAGTTTGTAGTTATATGATTTGAAGGATTTTGTTCATTTCTGAATTTTGATGTTCGTTGATAAATTTGATTTTTTTTTGTATTCATTGTTGATTTAATTTAATTTTTGGCAAGATGAAATTATATGGGCTAGGTCATCTAAGTTATGGAAATCTTGTCTTATATAGTCACATTAGCCAGCATGGTGAGGACATATAGTCTGATTTTGGATATATTTCTCGGGTGTGGAAATTTAAGATTTTCGCAGCTAAGCTAGCGGCATCGCAAAAATGTTAAATACCATGATTCTAGAGGTATGTGCATAAGTCAAGGACTCTGTGATTATCGTAGCCTTGCTTACTAGTATGACGAGGATTTAGAGTACCATGATTTTGGATAGACGCATATGATTATCAGATTATACCTTAAATATTTTCGAACATGTTTTTGCTACTTTTGTTTCAGTCATTCAAAAAAAGAGAAGGAATTATTGTTGTTTTGTTTGTTTTGTTTCTCATTGTTTACTTAGGATGTAGCTTTAGCTATTTTTATAAACCTTGTGTAACTTCTTACAAAAATTTATTTCTTCTTAATACAATAAACCAATGATTTTGCTAGGCCTTATTTTGGATTATAATTCTTGTTTCAAAAAATGGGCCCCTCTTTTAAATAGATAAGCAGAACAGATTCTATTATCATTCTTTTCCTGCCAATTTTTTACTACCATCATTCCTTGTCTTATATACCTGTCCTGATTATATCAATTCCCTATCCCATATATAATTCTGTCAGCTATACCTTGAAAACTCTTGAATCTTTATATCATTTTTTATCTGAGAAATATTGAGGAAGTGATATAAATCATCTAGTTCGGAAATGATGTAATTGGTTATCATATGATGATTTTGTAGGAATCAGAGTGTTGGATGTCAAATATGAAAAATTTGAAATGGAGATGTGGTAAAGGTTTAAAATAAAATCGAGGGATAAATGTTATCAATTTAGAAACAATCACAGAAAGTGGGTTAGATGTATTTCAAAACTAATGAGGATGTTTAAGGTCAACCTAGTTTTGAGAACTTAAAAATCTTTGTTATTGATTCTTGGGAACTATTACAAGACTATGTAAAAATTTAGAGATGGAAAGGAGAATTTAATCGAATAAAATAATTATGCAAAATTGAACTAGATATTGTAAGATGGTGACTAGAGACAGAGAGAACACAGGATTTTACATTATCGAAATTATTTTAGATGATTGGAAGAAAATTGTAGAATTCAAAAAAAATATTTGAAGGTGAACGTTGAAGAAAATATGAAGGTTGATTTATAAAAAAATAAATTTTGTGTGACATAGTGGTATTGGAGTTTAGTGAATACGAGACTCGATTTAAACAAGTCCAAGGATTCCATAAACTGGATTTAGAGGTTTCGGATCTAATTTAAAACGAGGTGAAGGAATTTGATATTTTGATTAAATGAGTAAGTGTTGACTCCTAAAATGAGGGGTATGTTTCGTGGAAAATGTTTTGGAACTTAAAGATTTTGTCTAAGGTGATTGTGGTAAAGGTTTAGATGATTGAAGGTTATAAAATTTCGATGATAGTTATATAGAGGTTGATTTTCATATTGGGACTTGTGAGAAAAAAAAAAGAATATGGTTTAGCAAATGATAAACTGATAGTATTAGAGAGGGATGATTTGCTGACTTCGTATGAAATCTTTTCCTGTTTTCTCTAAAAGGGGTTTTTCAATATCATTGAATCCTATTTTCCTTAATCCGACCAAATCGACTTCGATTATCTTTTCTTATCATATTTATATCTTGGGTTGTACTTAATTGAATTAAATTTGATTGTGACCTGAATCTCTATCCTTGTATGCTCGATCTCAGACTTTGTTGAACCTGTCTCCATATTGCCAAAATCTTGATTTCCCCCAATTTGATCAACTTAGATCGTATCAAGACTAAATATTCTTAATACGTATTGTGATTGAAAATTTTCCATGGAATTGGCTTTCATTCCTTAACTTTGATTTTGATTTTCTTCTTTTTTTTCTGAACCCTTTAAAGATAATGGGTAGTTACTTTTCTTTATTTTTATGATAAGTATCAGTTTTTATATAGGATAGTAGACTGCCTTACAGTTTTGATGGTTTGTTGTTTTTGTAACTTTTGTTTAGCACCCTAGATTGCATGTGTGTTTTGATACCCTATGACCGTTTTGGTTTAGCATGACTAGAATACCTAGATGAGACTTTCACTACCACCGTATGCCATAACCCTGTATGTCGTCCTTTTGATGGTATGATTTATTTAAGTTCTGGGATTTGATTGTGGGGGTTTGACCTAGAAGGATTACGAACATTTTAATTTCGAGGACGAAATTTTTAAGGTGGGTAGGATGTAAGCACCCTAAATTTTGGGTTGATTTTTTTTTTATTTTATTTTAATTTTCTGATTGAGGGTAATTTTGAAATTTCGTGTTTATAATTATTTTAATAATGATATTTAATTCATGATATGATTTTAGGTGATTTTAAATCATTTTAAAATTATTTAAATCAATGACTTGTGGTTTTGACGTTTTGCTAGTGAAATCCTAGAGATTGTTTGACCTAGAGCCTAACCATGTGATTATAATATTTTAATGTCATTTTTGGCCTAAGGATATTTTTGCATTTGACCTCTTTGAATTATTTTGATATTATTTTATTATTATGATATTGTTTTGGGGTTATTTGAGTCGGGTTCGAATTTCAACTCAATTCGACTTGAAACGGGGACCCGGGGGTAGTTTGACTCTAGTGGGACCCACACACTAGTTAGGCATGGCCCACATGATATTTTTTAGTCCACATGATAGAAAATATTTTAGTTAGAGGTTAGCCTAATTATTATGGATAAGGTTAGTGTGATTAGAGACTTTAGAATGACTAATTTAGCCCCAACCAATTAGCCCTTTCCTAATACTCATAGAATAGGTTAGTAGGGGCTTTTGGACTTTTCCTAATAGGACAAAACCACCTTTATGGCCAGCCACAATAAGGATAGGGTTGAGCCTCCCATTTGTCATTATCTATCTATTTTTCTCTCTCTTATTTTTCCCCAAATTCCTAGAGAGCAATCCCTAGCAATTTCTCCACCAAATCATTCCATTTCACCACCAAATCTTCTTCTTTCCTTCTCCATTCTAGCCAAGGAGGAAGCTACCCAAGTTTGGGAGGATTCGGAGCTCATTCGTGTCCTTTTGGAATCTCTACGTGTCGTGTCGCTCCGGGAAGGCTTTTCTTCGATTCGATCTACCGGGAGGTATAAATCCCTTCTTCTTTTCATTTCCTCATGCATATAGGTCTATTTTGAACCCATAGGAATGACCCCCATGGTTGTATCTCTATTTGTGTCCATTTTGTGTCCATTTGGAGGTCATAGGAGTGTCCTTTGTGTTGTGGTTGTGTCCATGTGGGAAAATCTCAAATTTGGACACACTATGTGTTGTTGTTATGTATGAATGAATTATTACATGTTTAATCTCATATTTTTGTATTGGAGATGTGTTCTATAGTGTCTCATATATACATATTAGTGTAGAGAGTGAGTTCTTGATATATTATGTTATATATTTGTGTTCTTTTGTCTCAAACTACCTAAATCCGTCATGATTTTTATCCACGTTTTTAATTTCAGCCCTAACTTTGAAATGGCATAACTTCTAGCTCAAAGCTCGGTTTAATCTCCTGTTTTTTTTAAAAGAAGCGTATTGAAGTTAGCTTTCCAAAAATATGTATTAATAGGACTAATTCTTTCTGTAACTTTGTAGAGAATTATTTGAGTGTCAGCTGTACGAAAGACAAACGCGTTCTCGATGTTTTCGCGATTCCGGGAGTTTCCGGAAACAAAAATGCGATCTGTTTGAAGTTTTGGAAAGCTAACACATAGATCTATAATATACTTTAATCCTAAATTTTAATTTATGCTGAGGTGGTACAGTATTGATTATTAGTAGGAGTTACTATTCGTCATATGCATTTTGTGCACCCTTGTGTGTAATAAAATGTTCTATTTGATTTTAACCCATGTTAATGTATATACATTATGTAATTAAATAGAGAATACAAGCATGAGTAAATGGCTAAATAAATGATGTATGAGGTGTAAGTATCCTATCTAATGTAAGCATGTATAAATTTGGCTTGTAATGAATATGTAGGTTCCATAGTATGTAATGTATGGTGCATAGTGGTACAAAAGAAAAAATAAATGATGAATGAATGCAAGCATGAATATAATGTAAAATAGATGTAATGTATGCAATATACAAGTTAATGAGATGTAATGTTCTATGTTAACACAAATCCTATATTACCTCATGTACCCCCTTACACTATGTTGACACTATCACACTTGACACATTGTTCACTTATACTTTGACACTCTTTGATATGTATACACTATGTATGCCCATTTAACCCTCACTTGCCCCTTTGCCATGTTCACATACACACACATAGCCTCTTAAATAAGTATTTATGAATATAGTTAACTTAGCTATGTATGTTATATATATGTTAGCATATTGTGTTGTAATATATAAGTTTATATAACCATTTGAAATGCCATGATTATAGACCTAATGTTGAATACTAATATATGTATGTTTATATATGTGTAGACATTATAGCTTAAAGTAATAGATTACCTAGTGTATATCCAATGTGAATTCTTGCCTATTTGAGTATTGAATAATTGCATGCTATATAGAGTTGAGTGTATGTTGGTTTGTATAGCCTTGTATTGATGTGTGCTTGCTAGGATAGTCTTGGTTAGGCCTAGTAAGACTTACTGGGTTAGGACATGACCTAGTTTGACTAGTGCAGTTGACCAGAGTTGACCAAGGGTTGACTTTGGCCTAGTTTGACCTAGATTCATGTAGAATGCATTGTAGTGCTTTATATTACCCTTCTGGATATGTTGTGACTTGTGTTATTCTAATTAGGAGCCAGATACCTCTCCTCAGACAGTATATTTACTTTGGACATTCAGACATCAGGCGAGTACATTCTCTGATAGTTCTCTCTTTATTTGTCAATTACTGTATTTCAGTTCTAGTTAGTTGTATGTGATTCTCTGTTACAACACGTGTGGATATTACTGGATTCGTGTATACGACACATATTTATTTTCTGGCCTCTATTACTGGTATCATCATTTCCGGCTTCTATTACTGGAATCACCTGCTGGAATCATTTACTGGAATCATTTACTGGTATCATTATATTTTGGCTGGACTCATCTTGAATCATTGTGTCGGAATTCTGGATTCACTTGCTGGGAGGGGAAATACTAGAGTAAGACATGTAGACATACCCCATTACTGGAATCACCCCAACTGGAATCTACTGGAATGATAGCCATCTCTCGCCTGATCAGTGAGAGGTGTGCCGGATTACTCACAGCCGTTTACATGTCGATCTCGGTATTTTAAAACACACTGTTAGAGTATAGGCTGGACTCACCCTGGAATCATTGATCACTATAACTGGAATCGTCCCTTACTGGATTCATCTTGTATTAGATTCATCTTGTACTGGACTTACATTTGGAGTTACACTGGTCTACATTGCTGTCTGGACTTTATGTCATATTACCCTGGTTCAGCTAGTTCTATTTTTACAGACTTCATTGCTATGATTCTTCTCTTGTTTAGTTATTTACTTTCCTTGCACCTTATCTGTCTTTCTTACCATCACCTGAATATAAACTGCCATTTTCATCAATACAACTGCCTATAACTGCTTTATAGTTCTCTGTCATTTACTTGGGTTTTCTAGATGAGATGTGCTCGTTCCTGTCCTGACTGGACATGTTGATAAATTTTACAGATAGCTTGGAGGTTGCCTGCTAGCCTAGAGGAGACACCTTAGAGGTTGTTTAGATAGTTATTTCATTTGTCTGGAGTTGTATTTACTTTGTGGATTACTGTATTTGAGTTTTGAGATGTATTTCTGGGTTTTTGTATCTTAGACACTTAGACTTCTATCTCCCGTATCTCTTTGGATTTTATGTTTTATCTAAACTTATCATGCTCTACCTTAAATGTGATTGAGACTGTATCTGCTTAGCATTATTTATTAGATGATGTGACCTAGGACAGCGTTCTACCTACCGCCGACACTGTGGCGTAGGCTGGGCGTTGTTACGTTCTCGTACCCTAACAGTGGGCGGGTCGTGACACATATGTGTTCAAGGTCTGAACCTTAACGCAAGGTAATGGTTCTAACTCAAATGATGCAAGGAACAATACTCAGCCATGGAACAGTTGGGATACTATCATGATATAAGGACAGAACAAAACAAAGACTAAGGAGCCTACACTACCAACAATCTAACCATCTCTCCCTCTAACTGCTAACACCCATAAGGTTGACTCCTATAAAACACTCTCCACATTACCATATGCCAAAACCTTCGTTCGACCCCCATCTGATACTCTGAACTAATACAAACTCATGCATCTTAACTTCTTATAACACTAACTCATAAAACACTAACTCTCTTTCTCAAATCTATGGCCCAAAGGCATGGCCAAGATGGCCTACTCGAATGCAGCCTACTGCTGCTGCAAGCTCGAGCCACCCCCCTCTCTCTCACAAAATCTGAACATTTGGCTGATACTCCCGATAACTCTGATAACTCTGATACATGGATACTTCACTCTAATATCTGATACAAACATCTAAGCAAGGCTAACATGGCCTCTCTGGATACTAGAATATTATAACTGAAATTAAATCTAAACTCACACTATAATACTCTCACATCATTAACTGACATTCACAGTGAGCCATTCTCACTTAACCCTCCATCATTAACTCAGATATTACCTTTAACTCTTCTAATCTCCATATTACTAAAGGCATATGAGCCTCTCCCTCTCTTCTATATGTTTGGACTTAAGGCATACACAAACCTCAGGAAAGACTCACATATACACCAATCCCCTACTAACCAACTACTGCATTTAATCCTTGTTAAACTCAAGACACACACACGCACTCAAAGCACGAACCTCCTGCATAAGGCTGCTACTCAAATGTAATTAACATATACATACCCAAATCAAACATTCATATCTGAATCCGAAACCCACACATCACACATATATAGATAACATCCAACTATGCATATATACTAATGCCAAGCACCGAACAAAGGGGGTCTACGTGTGTGTATAGAGTGTCATGGCAGGTAGTGTTCAGAACACATGTGAAATGCAGTAGAAAGGTAGCATGACAGCATTGTGTGCTATGCAAAACAAGTGTGTACAGTGAATCGAATGTCATGTGTGATGAGTGCAAGGCTTTGTAATGTATACAAACTGCAATGTGCATGGGGTGGATGTGTGTGTGTGTGTCAAGCATGTCAAGGAGTGAAATAGCTCTGGTAAGGTGCAGTGGAATGGGGAAAATGTGAAAGTGCAGTAGAATACACTCGAATGCACAGAGCAGTTTCTGCTCGACTACAAAAAGAAAACTTGTAGGTCATGTCATGGCTCAATAAGGCCCTGGCTCACAGCCGAAGGCCTAAGGTCTTAGGTCAATCACCTACCCTACCTATAAGAGTCAGTAGGAAGTAAAATAGTCAAGTAATAGTCGAGATCTGGACACCTAGCAGCAGGACACCTACTGTACAGTGCACACTGCCTAGTCGAGTGTCCCCGTGTCCAATTTCATCTATCAAATCATATTAATTTCATCTCAGTCCTAAACACATGTAATCTACATATATAGGGCTACACAACCATGTAATTAGTTTAGAAAAGCATGAACAAAATGTTCTAAGAGATATTTCATTGAACACATTGAATAGCTCTATGGTACTCCTCCGATACGCACCCTAAATGGATTCAATTTCTAACCAAATTTGGCCTAGGGCTAGGGGGACCCTAAATGAATGCATCTATGGTGAGAAATCTAGAAATTAATAGGTTTAGAGGTCATTACCTATTGAGAGTTGGAATCTCAATGAAAAAGCCCTTGAATCGATCCCACGCCAATTCCTATAGTCAAATTGCTCCCAATCTTTGCTAGCTAGTCAATAGAGGCCTCCTCTACACTAGGAGAGTGTATTGCAATTGGTTTAGCTCAATTTGGAGTTGATTTGGTAAAAGGGGGCAAAATTGGAGAAGAACACAAATTAAGGTTAGGGTTTATAATAAAAGAGGCAAGAGGGGACTAGTGTGAACTTATGTAGGGGAGAGAATGAAGGGGTGGCCGGCCATGTAGTGGGCTAGGGTTAGGGTTTGGTGAAATTTAGTTTAAAGGCCTTCCTTTAGATGTAATTCAAGCCTCTTTAGGTAAATGCCCAAAGAGATTAGGGTTTCCACTAAATATCTAGTCCTAACATAATATCTAGATATTCTAGAACTTCGTTAACTTTATTAATTCTAATAAATAAGTCTCTAGGCTCATGATCAACATCTAGATTAGGGTAATTCTAGGATTAGACCTAATATAACACTTAGCATATTATTAATTAAAATTCAAAAAAAATCAAATATTCATAATTACCAAAATACTATTGCTCTAAAAAGTGGTGGTGACAAATCTACCTTCCTTAGAAAAATTTCGTCCTCGAAATTTAAGATGGTCGTACTCCTTCTAGGTCAAACCCCCAATAATCAAGGTCAAGAAAATAACATGTAATCAAGGTACTATTGGTCGTGATTTCACAGTCTCGAACAGGATCACTATGCTATCTAGAACAACACAAGAATATCCTGAATAGTGCACTCTGATTGTCCATCTGTCTGGGGATGATATGACGTGCTGAACTTCAAACGGGTCCCAAGGCTTTTCTGCAGGCTCCGTCAGAAATGCGATATGAACCTCGAATCTCGGTCAGACACTATACTAATCAGGACTCCATGAAGTCGCACGATCTGCCTCATATACATCTCAGTTAGGGCTTTTGTAGACTGTCCTACTCTGAAGGGCAGAAAGTGAGCTGACTTGGTAAGTCGGTCCACTATCACCCAAACTGTATCACGACCACTCGGACTCCTCGGTAAACCTGTAACGAAGTCCATAGGGATGTGCTCTCATTTTCACTTCGGTATCGGAAGTGGCTAGAGCAGTCCTGCTGACCTCTGATGCTTAGTCTTAACTTGTTGACACACCAAGCACTTGGCTACAAAGCGGGCTATATCTCTTTCCATTCTATGCCACCAGAAATGCTGTCTCAGATCTTTGAACATCTTCATGCCTCCTGGGTGGATAGAGTATGCCGAACTATGCACCTCCGTTATCAGCTCCTGACAAAGCTCTCTGTTGGGAACGTAGAGGCGATCTCCATACCTCAGAGTTCTGTCCTCATGAATGCGCGGTCCCATCTGCAAACCGGCTTCCGTCCTCTGTCGAAGTCGCTAAAATCTAGCATCTGTCAGTAAGGCATCCCTTATCCTCTCAACTAACGAAGACTGCACCTGAAGGCTCGCTAACTTGTTGTCTGCTCCCGAAAATATTACCTCTATCTCTAACTCTCGTAAGTCGACCTCCCGTAGATGGCACCGAGTCGACAATATGTACGTCATGGGCCTCATGCTCAAGGCATCTGCTATAACGTTAGTTTTCCCTAGATGGTACTGCAGCTCGATCTCAAAGTCTTTCATTAGCGTCAACCATCGTCTTTGCCTCAGATTCAGATCCTTCTGTGTATGGACGTACTTCAAGCTTTTATGGTCGGAGAATATCTCTACCCTTTCTCCATACAAGTAGTTCCTCCAAAGCTTCAGGGCAAAGATAACCATAGCAAGCTCCAAGTCGTGGGTTGGATAATTCTTTTCATAAATTATCAGCTGCCTCGAAGCATAGGCTACCACCTTCCCGTGCTGCATCAAGACGCATCCTAATCCCATTCCGGATGCATCGCTGTAGATCACGAATCCTCCCGGTCTGGCTGGGATGTTCAGAATAGTGTTGTGGTTAGACACTTTTTCAGCTCATCGAATGCCACCTGACACTCCTCTGTCCAGATAAACTCTTGCTCCTTGCGGGTCAAGCGAGTCATTGGCTTAGCAATCCTCGTAAAGTTCTCTACGAACCTTCGATAATATCCGACAATTAAGTCTAAGAAAACTTCTCACCTTCGAGACATTGGTAAGGGTTGGCCATGTCTCTATGGCCGAGATCTTCGCTGGATCCACAGAGATACCTTCTCCTGAGACGACGTGTCCGAGAAAAGACACACGATCTAGAAAGAACTCACACTTTCTCAACTTGGCATAGAGTCTCTCGCACCTCAGCATCTCCAACACAATCTGTAGGTGCTTCTCGTGCTCCTCGTGGCACTTTGAGTACACCAATATGTCATCGATGAACACAACCACGAACTGGTCCAAGTACTGGTGGAACACTCTGTTCATCAGATGCATGAACACAGCAGGTGCATTAGTCAATCCAAAAGGCATCACCAGAAACTCATAGTGACCATAACGAGTCCAGAATGTTGTCCTTGGAATGTCATCCTTCCGCACATTCACCTGATGGTATCCCGATCTCAAGTCGATCTTCGAGAACACCTTGGCTCCAGTCAGTTGATCGAACAGGTCGTCGATCCTAGGCAGAGGGTACTTATTTTTTATGGTCAAGGCATTTAGGGCTCTATAGTCAATGCACATTCGGACGAACCCATCCTTCTTTAGTACAAACAACACCGGGGCTCCCCAGGGTGATGCACTTGGTCGGATGAATCCTTTGGCCTGCAACTCCTCTAGCAGAAGCTTCAACTCATCTAGCTCCTTCTTTGCTAACTGGTACATATTAAAAAAAGACCGGTGCTGCTCTTAACACCAACTCGATAGAAAACTCCATTTGTGTATCAGATGAAAGACCTGGCAACTCCTCCGGGAAGACGTCCATGAACTCTGCAACGATGGACAGGGGTGCTGTCTCCATAGCCATGTAGACTCCGACGGGCTGGCCTACTACTTGCTCAATGGTCCCTCTCAATAAGTCAAACTCCTAACGATCTAGCGGTCTAAAGACGACGCTCCCCTTCCAAAAATCTAAGATGGCATGTTACTAGCTGAACCAGTCCATCTCCAATACAATGTCAAAATTTGGCATAGGAAGTACCAAAAATTGAGCCCTCATCTCACTCCCACACACAACCACGGAACACGTTCTATAAATACTGGTGACTGGAATGATCCCTCCATTCGTAAGAATCTTCCAACTCTTTGGCAAGGACGAAGTGGCTACTTTGTGCATAGCTACGAAACTACTATATATGAAAGATAATGTGGCTTCATAATCGAACAGTGCAATAGCAGGCAATGATGCAACTAAGATGGTACCTGTGATCGCCACTCCCTCTGGCTCTTCCTACGCTGGTGCCATAACAAAGACCTAACCTCTCCTCTGAGCCTCTGTCTGCTGTCTGAACTATACCTTTTGTGTGGGCAGTGGTCCCCTCTGATATCCTTCGGGTGCTGGTGGTCGCTGGGCTGCAGTCGCTTGCGCTAGTTGTCACGACCCGCCCTCTCTTTTTGTGACACGAGTACATGGCCAAGTCCAGCCTACGCCACAGCATCAGCGATAGTACATCATTTGGAGCACAATATAAATCTAAAATACAACAAACATATCTACCTTGCTCATTCAAAATAATTATTTAAATTACAATCCGATAATACAACCAAATTATGTTCGATAACAACCCACTAAACGTTCAATCTAAAATTATATATTCTAACTAGAGCTATAGTTGGCCTCCAAGATATCTCTAACTCCACCCGAAGGGACCCAAAGCAAGAGAGCAAGTCATCAAGAATAGTCATCAAGAATCTGCCAACTAAAAAAATCCAGTCAGGATTGGAACAAGTACAAGTCTAGCCATCACAATACAAGTACTATATAAAGCAATATAACACTAAACATGTGAAACAATGATCAATAGAAACATTAACAATATGAATAAGGAAACATGCAATATGATAACTAAATAGGAAAGTAGTAAGCATGGAAAGATAACGAAACTCATGTGAACAATATTAGTGTACGTAGAAGTAAAACGTTCCTACACATGGACAGCTTGGGCGAACGATGAGGTTATAAGGCCCGCCCCCTTAAATGGAAGAGTAGCCAAAAAATACAATCAAGCTTTGTCCACGTGCCTAGTAATTATGCCCCGCTAATATCCATACCTCACAATCATGTAGACACGATCATGATAACGATCACGATAATGCTAAGAAAATATAAACAATAGTCAATCACTCAACTCTCGTATGTGTAGACACACAAAATTATGTATAAAAATATAACAATATAAAGTAAATGCACAAGAAAGCGTCAACAAGTACTTGCCTCGGTTTGATTTGAAATTAACTGGCGTGAAATAATCATGTCAGCACAGAAATAGTCTTAGATGTTAAAAGTATGAAAGATGATCTTAGATGATGATGAAACGGACCATGTCATTGAGTCCAGAATACTCAAATTAGCTAGGGATGACATAAAGAAGTTCAAGATTTAGAAGAAGATAGGAATATGATTAGCCAGGGACAAGATTTGATTTTCGAAGAGGAATTGAGTATAAATAAATATTTAATAATTATTCCTTTCATATATATATATATATATATATATATATATATATATATATATATAATATATATATTATATATATATATTTATATATACTTTTTATTTGGAAACTATATTTGAAAATCAACTATAGATAAAACTATGTTTTTCTTTTATTCAAAATATTACAAACAATTACTTGAAAATATAGGAAAACGATTTAGGCTAAAAACTAATTTCTATGAAATAAAATTTAAAATAAAAAGCCATAAATAATATAAAATAATACAAAAATTTTAGGGCTTATAAACCAAATTTGGAATATAGGCCAAGCCAGCAAACAAATTTTGCTACAAAATAATTTAGAAAATACTAACATATATTTTCTGAAATAATTAATAATTATAATAACAACAATACTAATAAACATGATAATAATAGAAACAATATTACATAATAATACTTATGCTAAGTATAATACATATATATATACATATTGTATATAAATATAATATAAATAAAAATACTTATAAAATGCTACTATTAGCATACAAGTCGAATGCTACAAGCAAAATAGAAGTTGTTGTGCTGTCCAATCGTTGAGTGGACCGATGTGGAGAGTTAAAAGAGGAAAAGAATTAAAAGGGAGAGAGAAAGAAACAAGAAAGAAAATGAAGATAAAGAAGCAGAGGAATATGAGAGAGGGAACGATGAAGAGGGCTCGCGACCGCTCATCGGTGGCGAAGCTCATCCGTGTAAGGACTAGCGAAGAGAGGCTGGTACGAGAGAAGACCTGCACCCACGACGCGGCGATGACTTGCTCCGGAACCGACGGAGGGGCTTTCACCGAAGACACGCATGCGGCGCAAGCTCTGTAGGGCGAGCGCTGACGCAGTACAGTGGAGAGAGGAAGGCTGGGCTTTCACCGATTGGCGGACGAGTTTGAGGTTGGAGCTGAGTAAATTTTTAATGGTGATGGTGTTGGTTTATGGTGGTTGTGTTGATGGCGGTGGAGAGGAGCAAGGTGGCAGTAGAGATGGGTTTGTCCGTAGTGACACCGGCAGGGAGAGTTGCCATTAGGGCGGTGGGTCAGCGCGTGCTGGAACGGCGGTTTGCCGGAGGTGCTGCGGTACTGGGTACTACACAGAGAATCGGTTGCAAGTTAGGGAAGCAGGGCAAAGGAGAAGGTCAAGGTGGGTGCTGGCTAGGCAGGGTGGCTGGGCAGGGAGTCAGCCAGAGAAGGAGTTGTGGAGAAAAGTCGGGGTGGTGCTGGAAGGTAGCCCGACAGGGTGTGATGGTTCTGGCGAATCGGATGGGTTTCAGGGAAGAGAAAATTGGGGAGATGGTCGTGTCGAGGATGGTGGCAGAGGAGATGGGGCTGGGGTATTGGCCGATTTGGTTTAGAGTTTAAAGATAAGGTTAGGAATTTTGGTGTCGGGGATGTCACAAGGAAGGTGTTCGATGTGTCGAACACAAAGAGGGAAATGTAGTTGTGATGAAAAATAATAAAAATAATTTGGATGGACAAGGACGCGGTGCACGCACAATGAGGTATTTGTGATGGGTGTTAGCTAGGTATGAGGAAAATAAAGGGAAGCCTCCCGTTATATAGGGGATCGAGGTTCCTAATAAGGAAAGGATTAGGAATCCTTCTGGATTAAATCTCTTCTTAGATTTAAATTCGTTAGATTTAAATTAACCAAATCTTAACCCATATACCATAATAATTTATAATTACTATATAATTGTAGAGCCCAAAAATTAAGTTGTGTCATATTTGTACTACTCAGCAATCAAGTTGTGCCCAAAAAAATCAAGTTGCGCCACTGTTATGAAGCCCAGAGATCAAGTTGTGCCACTGCTCGCCATATATCAGATTGTGCCCAATCACATTGCGCCTAAGCCTACGTGGCACCTAACAATAATTGTCATCATTAACTGACAGCACTGACAACTGACAGCACGTTAAACGAATAAAATCTCTTCGAATTCCGTAAAGTGTGACGCTCGAGACGATTTGATGTCATTTGATGACAGCTGTTCCGCGCACTCTGCAAGTTGCGCCTAGGCGCAACCTGAACAAACTCTCCTCACAGATCCAAATGCTGCCACGTGCCTATGCACTGAGTCGCGTATAGGTGCAACCTAATCAAGAGCAGTTTGACTCGTTGACGGAAGCTTATGCAACATGATAAAGTTGAGGCAACTTACATTCTAAAGCAGGATAACGTGGCGCACATGCTACTAATCTCTCAAATGTGTCTACTACTCTATGCACGACTATCGCATCTCAATCATATGATGTCACGCGTCTAAATACAGTTAGTACACGTTCGAGTAACTGAATGAAAGTTGGCACAACCTGAAGTTGGCGCAACCTAAAGTCGCGTAGTTCAACCTCGCACACATCAGAATAACTGCTAAAACAGTTATTTCCATAACTCTATAAATAGAGTTTTCAATCATTATCAAAGCATCAGAGATCAAGAGTTCTTGCGAAAGTGCTGCTATATTCTCCAGAGGCTTTAGTCTTTAAATTCACATAGTCCAAGGGATAAAGCGATCGCCTTCTGATCGGATTCCTAAAGTTGTACTTTCCCAGAATTTATTGTACTTTGTACAATTTTTTTAAAGTTTAGAATAAACTTTTTATTTTTGCAAATAAAATGGCGACTCTGCTGGGGACGACTTTCTCCTCCGACGAGAAGGTTATAACTCAATGTGATACCGCGTTAATCGGTAAGACGCAGAAGATCCTGGTTGTTCAAGTCAACCAGACAGCCTACGAGGATACGATCAACACCAAGAGCACCAAGCACACCGTGGCGATTGCCAAGAACAGAACTGTGTGGACACCTAAGTCTTCCACAGTTGTTGTTGCACAGGTACAACCTGAGCACTCAGTGGCCAAGGCATAATCTGCCTCAGTGGCCCAAGCGCAGCCTGCTTATGTTGCCCGCGTGCAACCTACTCACTCTGTTGCCCGAGCACAACTTATTCACTCCACTGTCACGGCACAAACTGCTTTTGTGACCAAGGCGCAGTCTGCTACTATTGTTCGAGCGCAACCCACTAACTCGACTTCCAAGGTGCAACCCATGGTCAATTCTGCCAAGGCGCAACCCACTCACTCTGCTACCAAGGCACAACCAGTCGCCCGTTCTGCTATGGTGCAACCTATGCATTCTGTTGCCCGAGCACAACTTACACACTCTGTTGCCCTGGCACAAGCCTTTTGGCTATTCCCTCTTCTTCTCCAGTTCTGAACTTGGAGAAGCAATTTTCTAGTACTAGTACAAGACAGAACAAAGGGAAGGGTCCTTTGGCACTTCCTCAACTTGCGCAACCTGTGCCTATTGTGGTTCAAGAAAAAACAGAGGAAAACGCTTCTTAGACCCTTCACAAAATAAAGTAAAGTACCTTTTGGTCTTTTCTCAATTTTCTCCGGTCTATGACTCGGAGGAAAATATCCCAGACTGTACATTTGTACCAGTCAAAACAAGAATTCCCGTGAACAGAGATTCCTCTATTCTCAACAGAGGTCTTCAAATCTCTGCTAGAGGGAAGAATGTTGATCAAAGAGGCATTCTGCCTACCCTATGGTAACTTTTCAAGATTTCCCAATCTTGTATATCTCAGATCCAAGCAAGGAAAATTACTGGTATATCAAACAGATGCACCGGGAGCAGAATTATCTGATTTGCGCACCTATCTCAACAGGCGCCAATCAGTTTCAACCTCGGTAAAACGCAAGCATCCTATGCCAAGGGCTATCTTGCGCCTGTAACGCCTGTCCCAAAATACTTGGGACTAGATACGTATTATGCCAGCTGTATACATACGAAGTACACTCCAATATATGGAAACCATGTACGTATACATAAGCTATAAAATGTAGTAATCCAAGACAAACTAAATCTCATCCACAATGAAAAGAATAATGGTATAAAATCAACTTGATATTTATAGTACAATCGTTGGGCGGAGACAAAGTCCACTACCAACTTTCAAAATGAGAGAAAGTATACAAGGAAATGACCCACGAAAATATCGAGACGAACCAAGAGCGATCATCTTCGAAGGAATGGAAGGACATGTCCTTAGCTAGAGCACCTGCAAGAAACCACGAAACACACACCTAGAGCGATCATCAGGTCCTCAGAGGGACGAAACAAGACACATAATATCATACCATAAACTGAATAGTAAAAGCTCAATAGAAAATATACATACGTAAAGGTTCCTAACCATTCTATGTGATATCACTTTGAAAGACAATGTTCTATGCAGGAGCTTAGGTGTGCAGCATAAATGGAGAGAGAGTGGTAGTAGGTAGCGCTCATAAGAGACACTATCGACCATGGGCAGAAAGTAGCTCTCATATGAGAACTATCGGCCCCGGGGCTGTAAGTAGCGCTCATACGAGACACTATCGGCCCAAATCTATGTGTGTACTGAACATATAGCCCCTACGCTAATAACTGTCTCCTCCCTCCCCATGATACTATACATGTGTCGACTCCACGACACTGTTTAATCCTTAATAACTGCCAAGTCTTCTACACAAATCTATTAGCAGTTATCCTAACGCACGCCTGTACGCACCAATGATCAGTCAGCACGCAAGTCCGTATCTATATACGACTCACACTCAACACACAATCCGTGGCACATCGTGACAGTTTATGAGATGCACTAAACATAGGTGTGGTTCCCTTAACTCTAAGCCAATTGCATAAAATAATAATTTGCATATATTATATTTTGAAAGAACAACATAAAGAAAAAGCATGCATGATATTGAGCAAGAATTTACAGTAAAGGCAAGGTGTCTTGCCTGGTGTGTCGCCTGGGTGGTATGATGATCCGTCAAATTTTGTGGTCCAATAGCCATGTGTGTGGTACAAGGTCCGGATTCGCGAGAAAATATGAATGATGATTAGTCAATGACATGAAAAGAGAAATTTGCGGAGAATATCTTATGCTATTTTAGAAAGCATCTGTAATATGAAAACTAGATTTGTTTAGTTAAAAAAAATTTAGATAAGTTCTTTGGAAAATATAGAAAAATTTATTTTTAAAATTGAAACATAATTTTGTCAAATAGGTTTTGTAGCCAGAAACTATATATATTTTTTTATCACAAATATTCTTAGGAATATGTACTACATATAGTAAGAATAAATACAATAATAATTTAACAAACTACTGATTAATATCCATATCCAAAATATATAAATTATAATAATAATAATGAAAAAATAATATAATATAATAATAACTTTTATTTATTTTAACCCTCCCCAAATGTT
>JANAVB010040624.1:0-127500 GCA_029216955.1 Iris pallida
CTGCTGAACTACAGGCACTCTAGCTGGTGCCCTCAGACATGTGCCCTCTGAGCTGCTCAGCGACACGGGGTTCTTAGGACACTCCGCATCTGATGCCCAGCGGCACCGCAAAAGAGGCACAAACCTAGCCTCCTCCTGCAGAACTCAAAGAGGTGACCGAGCTTCTTGCAGTAGTGGCAACGAAGGATCATCCTGCCCCTGACGCTGCTGAACCCTCTGGACAGGTGCCCTGGCCTGCACCTGCTGATGATGATGCTGGAACGGCTGATGCTGAAGCTGAGGGCGCTTAGCAGCCCCCGTGCTGCTACTGCCCCTGAAAATAATTCACGATCCCTTTTGGGCTTCAAGCCCCACTCTCTCTCCACCTTTCGAGCCTCCGTATAGACCTCTGCATATGTCGCATAGAAGGAAGGGATCAGGATCTTGATATCCCATATCAATCCCTTCCGGAAGCGCTCTTCTGGATCACTGGGTCGCTCACCATGTACTCCGCGTATCGGCTCAGCCGGCCGAACTCCGCCGCATACTCCTCTACAGTCATACTGCCCTGCTGCAGTTCTGAAACTGCCGTACTAGGTCGATCTTGTCTGTGGAGGAAAAGAACTTCTCTCTGAACAGGGCCCGAAACTCAACCCAAGTGTGGCCCTCTCCTGCAAGAGCCGGCTCATTTCGGAACCATGTCCGGGCAACATCTAATAACTGTAAGCCAACCGCCTCGACCTTCAGGTCATCTGCCAGGCGGAAGGCCCTCATCTGACGCTCGATATCCTCGAGCCAGTCATCAGCATATACAATGCCCTCGGTCCCTCTGAAATCCCTCGGACCATCTTCTTGAAAGCCTGGATGTCTCCGGCTTCTGCTGCTGCGCCTCCCGCTGTGGAGCCCCACGCTCCACCGTAGCCAGGGCCAGCCTATGGGCATCCTCCATGCCCTGGCATATTGCCTCAGTCTGTCTCATCTGTGCCTCGGCTGGGCCCGCTGGGACTCCAGCACCTGCTGAAAGAATGCGAGTATCTGCCCTATGTCTGTAGGCAGAGGAGGCAACGAAAGAATAGCTCCCACCACGGCGAAGGAGTCCCTGCTAAGGAGGAGGAGGAACGCCCCGACAACTCCCGTCGTAGCCTCCGGCACTGCAGGAAGAGCACCCGCAGTGACCCCAGGGATAGTCATCGAGAGCGCTGGAGGAGTACCCCCGAGAGCCCCTACTGAAGTCCCAACTATAGGGGAAGTGACTCGAGCTTGTCCGCTAGAGGTAGCAAACATCTCCGTCTTTCCGTGCTCCTCACCAGAAGAATGAGTCATAACCATCCTGGAGACAGATTGAAAAGAAGATATCAATATGGCACAAGAAGGACTATATCAAAGGAGGACAGCTATAATACATTAAATCAATATCAAAGACGGTAAGCAAGGAAAGATCCTACTGTGATTAAGTACTCTTAGTCTACCACCTCATATATGTAACACAGGCTCGTAGTCAACACTCTAAAACGAGTGCTGCTACGACATCGCACTACTTGTGACTTCAGGACCTGCGGGCCACCACTAAAAATGTGTCACGACCCGTACCCGCTGTAAGGGCACGTGTGCATAACAACGCCCAGCCCTCACCGTAAAAACGGCGTGGAACGCTGTAGGTTTACTACTCTAACAACAGTTTATATAATATCAAAACATGTCAAGAATATGGTCATCTTCGAACGGAGGACAAGCAATGATATATAAGTACTCAATCACAACTCTAAGATGATAAAGTAAATACTGAATGATAAAGACAACACGACAATAAAAATATAACATGTCAAGTCCAAACACAAAGAATATACAAGTCCAAGTCCAAAGTCTCTAATACTAGACAAAAATAATAACAGTCCCAAGAGTAACTGGAGACAAGGTCCAGTACAAAAACCTACTCTATCTACAGGATAGGTGGTATCTCGCCATGCAGTACTGCACCTACTGATTTAGGGTATCTGTCTCTAAACCTACTACGTCCAGTGGGTCGCAGTAAGTGTCGTAATAGTCCTCCTCTGCATCTGTAAACATTGTCAACATATCCGGTCAGGATGGAACGAGTACATAAATCCCATAACAATCTCAAGATAGGATAAAAGCCATAAGACTTTAAATAGAGCATATAATAAAATCATGGAGTGTACATATATGTATCATGGCATGGTAAGCTGTAGAGCTAGAGCTAGACATGAAAGTAGAACTGATCATGGTATGTACACAAATCAGGGTAAGCCATCTATCCAATGTGTGTGAGTAGTAGTTTCAACTTGAGATCGGCTTGGGCACCTGTAAATAACTGGCCTGGCTAGTCATAAGTACGGTATATGACTAACACTGTTCGGAAATGCGGGATAGATTTGATCACAGGCATACGCTACTACTCTCCCGCCCCCAACTGGTATAATGGATCCAAACAGGACACGTCATGCACGGGATTCTATAAGAAGAGAGCAAATCTTCTCTAGAATCGGCAACCATATATTGTACAAGACATACAAAGGAGCTTGCACAATACATCCCAAGCTAACAAGGAGTAACATCTCTTGTCAAGATCCAGGAATACCAATCCGTGAGAACCATATGCCAGGAATAAGTATATCTACACTAAGTACATGAATCATAACAGTTATCATAAACTGGAAAAAGTTATCAGAGAATGCACTCGCCTGTAATATGATATAATATGTCAACCGTATCTAATGCAGCGCCTCGAGGACCTATAGAAACAAGACGTATCAATACTATATTTAGAAAGTAAAGTCAAATCAATTTAAATCTTATTAAGTCATTCTAGGTCAATATAAGTCTAGTTAGGTCAAACCAGGTCATAGGAAAACATTGGAAGTCAACCCAATCAAACTAGGTCAAGATTGACTTACAGTTGACTTTAGTCAACAGGTCAACTTTGGTCAACTCTAGGTCAACCTTAGGTCAATGGTGACTAACAGTTGACTTTTGGTCAACTGTTCAACTCTAATGGAATTTGAGACTAAATTGGGTAAAGTGTTGACCCATGGTTGACTTTTAGTCTAAAAAGTCAACCATGGTCAACCAAGGTCAAGACTAGGTCAATGCGACTATTTCTAACCATTTCCAACCCTTACAACCCATATCCAAGTCCATCTTGAACTCTGAACTCATATCTTGGCCGTAGGCCAATACATTAAATTTACCCTTTACAAAGGTAAATTCCTAACCTAGCCCAATACCAAGTTAGCCTACCTACGCTTGGTATTTCGACCCATGCTTCCTAGGGTAGTAGGATACTAGCCTACACTATCATTACCTACCAAGCTTCCTAGGTAGAGTGGACATCCAGTCCATCTTACGGCATATGTTGTCGATTTACCGATTATCTTGAGTATCGCGAGATATTCAATGATATCGTGCGATACCATCCTCCTAATCCCATATGAAACCTCGATTTCAACCCGGGTGCCTATCCACAAAATCTAATTCACATTATCTAAGTCTCGTCCAATTTTGGGCGCGTTCCGACACTCGGAACTCGAAATCCCCCTTTTACTAAATTCTGACTCACTCCGATTTGATTTCCTACATTCCCTACCCCGTATCCTAGTAACTCTAGTATTCTGATACCAAATTGGTATCCTAGATACCTCATTCTCTAGGATTTGGATAAATTTCCAATCCTACACTACCACTCTTCTTTTCCTTCTCCTTCTCCTTCTTTTTTTCCTTCTCCTTCTCCTTCCTTTTTCCTTCCTTTTTTCCTTCTCCTTCTCCTTCTCCTTCCTTTTTCCTTTCCTTCCCCTTCTCCTACTCCTGCCTATGCTACTACTGCTGCTCTTGCTAGCTGCTGCTGCTGCTATTGCTAAAGCTGCTACTGCTATTGCTAAAGCTGCTGCTGTTACTGCTCTTCTTATTCTCTTCTTCTTCTCCTATCTTCTACTTCTTCCCCTCTCTCTATATATATCTATAATATCTATCTAACTATCTAGCTATCTATATATATATTTATATATATATATATATATATATATATATATATATATATAATATATATATATTATATATCATACACATATATAATACTCTATATATATATGTAAAACCCACTATTAATACATTACTCCCTTCACTAATCCCATCCTCTAACACACACTCACTCAAACACACACTCTCATGACACCACCACCACCACCACTCTCCTCTACACACACAAATATATATATATATATATATATATATATATAAAAAAATATATATATATATATATATTATATATATATATATATATATATATTATATATATATATATATATTAAAAGGGAAAAACCCCTAATAAAATCCTTAAACTAGGTTTTAGGGAAACCTATAAAAGCTATGGTCAACTTGTAGAGAATGGTCTCCTCTACATTTATTGTGAATGAATAAATGTAAATGAGGAATTTATGACGGTTTAATGAACATACCTAATGTAGATCTCTTGAAGAAGAGGGGACTTGAAAAAGAATGAAATGAAGAGAGAGAAAGATGACTTAGGAGTGAAGTAAAGGGAGGGGGAATGGCCTATATGTGGCCGGCCATGGGGGTCCCAAATGGGTTTGGATGGAGACCCATTAGGCCTCCACACCCATTAGACTTGGTTTGGTTTGGTTTGGATTTGGTTTGGTTTGGTTTGGTTTGGTTTAACTTCAAAATGACTAATTAAGCCTCTAAATGACTAGTTAAGCCATGGGAGTATGGTTTATGGTTTCTACCCTAGTTAGGATGGCATGTGGGCCAAGCCCAGCTAGTATGTGGGTCCCACTAGTGTCCAGACTACCCGGGTCTCCAACTTAAGTCCAAATTGGATAAAATTCAAACTCAAACAACCAAATCCCTAAAAATCCTATAAATCAAATAAAATTCCCAAAAATTATAAAACTTGGAAAATGACAAAAATACCCCTAATTCGAGAACTGGGGGTGACGATGACAACCTATACGGATTCTAAAATCTGTTTGTCGATTTTGCTTTCATCTATTATACATCTAGTTAAACCGATTTAAAAATGAGAAAAAAAACTGTGAAATCTGTTTTGAAAAACATACAACTTTTCCCGATATAGGGTGCGTTCCGCCAAATCGGACCACTTCGTCGTGTACCAATTGCATCGAAAGACGCGTATAGATGTTGTCGACGTGTGAGATTCGACGGAACTCGATTTTGTTGTGTGTGCGCGACAAAATCGATGCATATCCGTCGAGATACCCCGTATCGGTCCTTTTGCAAACTAGCCCATAGCATCATGCATATTCGTCATCTCGAGACGAAACTTGCGCTAACAGGACTGTGTTATTTTTTCAGTCCCAAGAGCCAAGTTTGGTCAGATTCTGAGAAGGTCGACCGGAACGCTATTTTGGCGGACCCGTGACCCGATCCAACGAACGAATTTGTGCACGGCCTACCAGAATCCAACTTTGGACATACGGTTGGGTTCGTATCGTCAAACTAGACCCGTAGACATGTAGGTTGATGACTTTAGAGACCGTAAGTACTGGCATGCTTTTCATTACAAAGCGGGTCCAACGGTGGATATCGTTTTGACTCAAAATTATGATTTTGTCCCTGTGTTCAAAATTGGACTTTTGGGTAGGCATATTTAGATATTTCTTCTATACCAAACACGTTGGTGATGTCTGTTTCAGCATCCGGAGACAATGGCAGGAGTTTGACTTTGTTGCTCACTTAGTGGTTGGATATTGTGGATTTTGCATACTACCCTAGCCAACTGGACTATTCCGAATGCAACGGTATTATCGGTTTCACCAGCAAAGGACCCCAGGAAAGTACATATACTGATTGCTTTCGATTTCTAATAGTTTTTCCCTTACATATTATACATATGCTCTCCTGTTTGCTGACACGCTTGTTACACGGGTTAATATCATGGATCTCTACATATTATTCTTGAGTACCATTCACTTGATTACCATGTTCGTGATTTGTTCGAGTCCATGAGTACTAGTCGGACGGAAAAATATCTTAGTAGACGTGTGAACTACCTTTTCATCCCCATTTTCTGTAAACCCCCAATATTTTCTAATTATTTAGTGCCTTAAAAATTATTTTTCTATATTATTTAGAATTAATTGGTATGTACGTAATTATAGATGTATATATATAGGTATGATTGTGTGCTTGATATTTTAATACTACTAAATATAGCCTACCTTTGTTACAAAATATTTTAGATACGCAATTACGAATTATAGAAATTTTCTTGTGAATATATACATGTATATGTATATGTATATATATATATAATATATATATATATATATATATATATATATATATATATATATATATATATATATATATATATATAGTGTTTTTTAAAAAAAAGTAATGAGGAGGGGACCAACCCACGTGGGGCCGGTCCACCACAGCCGACCCCCCCTAAAGCAAAGCTTTAGTTAGCAGCACAGCTGCTATAGGATGCAACCCGAGCCCCCCCCCCACCATATTGTTTTCCTATACGAATACAAATAGGATTAGCGGCGGTATATATGTACGCTGCTCGTCAAAACCGAAACCCTAATCCACCAAAATTATTTACCTTCATATCTCCTCTCCATCTCGAACCCCAGGCGAACTACCTGGCCGTTGGCGGCGCCGCACCACCACGCAAACACCGCCGGAGAGCCCAGGCCGACCACACTTCCGAACAAGTCCAGATTTGTCAACAGTGAGGTACCCTTCTTCCAATTCCCTTTTCTTCATGCTCGTTCGATGATTTCTCGAAACGTAAACTCCTGTGTGTAGCCTATATGAACCCCTCCAATCTCCTTCTAATGGAATCCTGAGAACCCCAAGGGACTGCTCGAAAAATCAAGGCAAAGTCGCCCCAAAAATTGTCGAAAACAGAAGTTTAAACCTAGTCCAAAACCACAACTTAGAAGCCAGATTTCGATCTGTATGTCGAGATTTTTTTAGATACTAATTGAACACATGTGAAGACAACATAACCCTGATTAAAATGTAACTTGTAGATCTGTATTTTGATTTCTGTGCAAGAATTAAATCCGTGTTAAACTTGTGCGAAAAACTGTTTTCAAATAGTAAACTTCAGAGAATTTTCCCCGATTTGACGTGCACCCCGACAAACCGGGCGACGTGGTCACGTGCTATACATATCGAAAGGCGCGTATGGACGTTGTGGACGTGTGGGAACTGACGGAACTCAGTTTCGTCGCGCGTGTGCGCGACGAAATCAACGCGTATCCGTCGAGATACCCCCGTATCGGCGTTTTGCAAACTTGCCCATAACTTCATGTGCAGTCGTCGATTCGAGATGAAATTTACGTCAACAGGTCCGGATCAAAATTTTGGTCCTGTGTGCCAAGTTTGGTTCGATTCTGAGAAGGTCGAATCAGAACCCTTTTTGGCGGGCCCGCGACCCACTCAAACGGGCGATTTTGTACACGGCTCATCGGAATCCAAAACTGGACATACAGTTGAGTTCCTCTCCTCAAACTGAAACCGTAGACATGTAGTTTGATGACTTTAGAGACCATAGACTTTGGCATGCGTTTCGGTACAAAGCGGGTCCAACGGCGGACATCGTTTTGACCTGAAATTACGATTTTGCTCCTGTTCCAGAATTTGACTTTTGGACAGGCATTTCCTAGGTATATCTTTTACACCGAGTACATTTTTGATGTTTGTTTCAGCGTCCAGAGTTGTTTGGAGACTGTGACGTTTCTTGGCTGACATTGTAATTTCTTGGACTTGCCACTTTGTACCATCAGGCAAGATACCTTGCCACCTTACTCTGTGATTATTATATTTCTTATTTTCAGTTATTATTATCAGCATTTTGTTTCTTGATATTTAAACTATGCGTCCAAGTCACACTTGGGTGCAAGCGACTCTATCGGTCGTTTACCTCGCCTTATTTATTTCTCTTGCATTGACTTAGTCTAGTGACCACCCATTGATGTTGAGGTATTGGTATATCTCATACATCCTTGACACTTGTTGTATCACGTGATGTGAGTCACATATAGGACACGTACCCGCGTAGTCGGCTGGCCACCGATACGTATGGAGCGTGTGACGGATAGGAGTAACTGCCAATAGTATTGCATGTTAGAAGACTTGGCGGTTACTAGAGGTTCATATCAGTCATGGAGATGATGATACTAGGCATTGGGTGGGAAGAACAATACCTGACGTATGGGCTTCTTTACACTTCCCTGATTACCTGTGCGCTCCTGCGGAGACGCAGGCTCCAGGCGCCCTCTGACGTTTCCCAGAGCGTTATGGACGTAGCCCCTTGCACATGGTGCCCTCTGACGCTTCCAGAGCGTTATGGACGTAGGCCCCTGGTGCCCTCTATGGGAACTATGCCGATCCCATTTACAGCCAGGGCTCATACGTCGAAGGATTGTATCTCAACTGCATATTCACAGTAGAATGGTCAGGAACCCGATTGCATGCATACCTTTTTCTCTTATTATATTATCACAGTTTATACGGCATGGTATTTTCTTTTATCTTGCTATGTCCCCTAAGGACCTGGTTATCTCTCCAGGTTTAAACGATTTTCCACAGGAGTACGGAGCAGCGTTGGAGCTATCCTACATTGATGACGAGGCAGTACCTTTTGACTTCTAGTCTATTCCTTATCTGAGACAGTTATAGACATTATTTTACTCTTTTTTTGTTCTATTTGTGGGGGTTGGAATCCGATCTTGTGAGACTATTTTTCATAGCTGTTTGGAGTGAGTATGTTCACCCGGCTATCTTTTGATACTTATTTATTTGGACTCTATTATCTTCTGTGTTGAGCTGTGATGAGATTAGATTAAGTTATTCTGGACTGTGATTATTTTATTTACAGCTTATGTACATATATGAGGATTCCATATATTAGAGTATTCTTCGTATATGTGCAGCTGGCATGTTTACGTACTTGGTCTTATGTATTTTAGGACTAGGGCGTTACATATTTTTGTGGTGGCCCATGCAGGTCAACGTTAATATTGTTGGGTTACATGACTGTGCCCAATAAGCCTGCATATAGGAATAGGAATCTTATCCAGAACTACTACTACCTCTTGACTTCCAATCTTTTTGAAACTTCCTTGATTATTTGATTTACCTCATATCTAATCTTCCTAATATCAACTTATCCTCTTCGTGCCAACAGTATGCATTTAAGAAGCGGACGCACTTCTGCCTTGGCCCTCACATCTGGTGAAGAGGCTACTCCGGAGGGACGAATCCTCCTATGACTCCAGCGACACCATACCAGCCAGGACAGTCGTAGCCTACTACGACACCGACGACGGAGTACCCAGAGATCGCAGCACCCTCAGGCAGCCAGGCTGGGCAGACTACTACCATGCCACCAGAAGGGAATGTACCTCTGCCACCACCACCACCATTCCCTCAGCAGTTTTCCCCACAGTCGGGACCTCAGATGCCTTACCACCGACTGATAGGAGCCCTACTTCTCAGTTTATGTACGCCATGATGCAGGCTCAGTGGCAGCAGACTGAGCTGATGAGACAGACGATGATGGCAGCATTGGCTAGACCTCCACCACCTCTAGTACCAGTACCAGCACCGGCTCTGCATCCTTATGAAGGCTCTATCAAAATTTTACAGATATGAACCCCAAGGCCTTTAGAGGAACAGAGAAGCCATTAGAGGTGTCACAGTGGCTTATTAGTACCGAGAAGCTACTGAAGGCATCCCAGTTGCCAGCTCGTGTAACACCTAATTTTCCAGATAAGGGTAATTTTGAAATTTTGTAATTATAATTATTATTTATTGATAATTATTTCATATTATGATTTTTGGTAATTTTTAATCATTTTTAAACTATTTAAAATCATGACTTGTGATTAGGGTATTTCATCTACCACATTTCTAGTATGAGGGTATTTTTTATTTTTAAGGTTATTTGAATTTATTATAATTTATTTAAATTTATGGGAATTTTTAGAATTTATTTTGGAATTATTTGAATAATGGTTGACTAGGTTGACTTTGACTAGCATTGACTTGGTAGGCTAACCTAGAAGCTAACCCTAGTTGTGTTTGGACTTGGTTAGGTCATGTAACCCTAGTTAGACTAGAGTTAACCTATGGTTTAGTCATTAAACTCAAGTTAGAATAGAAAGGCTTTTGGTCACAAGTCATGACTTGTGGTTTTGAACCATAGATTTTAACTAAGCCCAACCCATTAGCCATTAGCCAAACCCTAACCCTAAGTTAGTGTGGTCGGTCAACACTAGCCTAGGGAATCCTACCCAATAAATAATCTCTTCCATTAGGGCTAGCCTCTTTAGGAAAGTTTCATTTGGAAAGAGAGGTATGTACCAACTTCATTAATTCATAGAAAATCCAAATTAATTCCTTTTTCCCTCAAACAAATTACAATAGGTTTTAATTTAGGTTCTCTTGTTGTTGGTATATTTTATTCTCAGTTTTATAGCAATTTGGTGAAGTTTGGAAAGCAAGGAGACACCCCCTCTTTGGAGTTTTTGAGGAGTTGTGACACCAATAGGTAAATCCCTAAAACTCTTTATTAGATGCTATTATGTTTGCATAATGACCTAGATCTAAGTGTCCCCTAGCTAACCCAAGATTTTTATAGGATTTTGTGTCTATTTGTGTCCTAAATGGACACGTATCAGTCCCTACTTGTAGGTGTTTGACGAAATGCCCCAAAAGAAATTTTGATTTGATTTTTAAATTATTTTTGAATAAGAATGATCGATTTGGTGTGGGTTGTTGTTTTCTAGTGGACTGGGATTGATTTGGTGTCGTGTCGTGTCGGTTTGGACACGTGCACACGGGGGTGCACACACGTGCGCGAGCAGTGTGCGTATCCTGCTACTCGAGGGCATTTTCACCTTGGACACAGCACGAGGACACATGAAACTTCATGGACAAGTTGGGGCAGTGTCTGACACGATACTCCCCAAGTGGCACGACCCCTCGTGTCGTGTCGAGGGAGCACGGGCACGTGCATAGATTTTGTACTGACTGAATCAGTCGAGTATTTGGGCTCTGATACGCAACTGTATCATAGACACGGGGACACTTGGACACCGTGCAGGCACCTAGACACCTAGACTAACCCTAGGCAAACCTAGGGACACGACCACGAGACACTTGGACACCTGTGTCGTGTCCTAGACCTAGGTGAACACTTGCACGAGACTGCACTGCTCTGCAGTGTCCAGGTTGAACTGATTAGGGTTTAATTGATTTTTGGACACATTGTGTCATTGTGGTGGGACACGAACAGCATGTTGGACACGTGCACACCCTATACAAGGGTTACCAACCTTTATTTTTGCATTTTAGTTTGATTTTGAATTTCATTTTTGCATTTACCCTAAATTTCTGATACCAGTCCCTATTCAGTAATTTAGTTTTGAAAATCGAATTTGGGCAGTCTAATTAACCCATTTAATATTGTTATTAGCATGATTTAAAACCCTAATGTGGTTCTCCTATATGTGTTCTAGCTATATGTCAATTTTGGGTGATTTTCATTGAGTATTGGATTCAAAATGGGATTTGAAAACATGTGGGCTGATAACTGAAACTAGAAATAAATGAATTGATTCTTCCTTTCCTTCCATGTCCAGAACTCATTGTACACCACTATACACTCCTCACACACCCCCACCTGAGAACTCTCTCATCCTTCACTGTTCTCAGCCACTCACACCACTGTGCACTCTCACACACACATGTAAAAATCTGAGAACACCACACTGTTTTCCCTCATTGTCATTCACACACCCTTCACTGTTCTCAAAACAGTTCCTCACAGTCACTCACACACATTCCTCTCATGAACACACACACACTCTATTTCCTTGTATACACACCACACACTTTGCCTTCCCCTCTCTATATACCTGCATGTATATATAATATGTATATCTATATTGTATATATATATATATATATATATATATATATATATATATATATATATATATATATATATATATATTGTATATAAAAATATATATATTTTTTTTATATATAAAAATATATATATATATAGCTATATATACAATGTAGGTAGCCTACATATATATATATATATATATATATATATATATATATATATATATGATGTAATGTATGTAAAATATGCATATGTATATCTATGTAATATTGAATGCCTAATGTAATGTATCTAAATATATATATGTCTATTGATAAATAAGTTAGACATGTTTGAATGTATGCTAGTTATATAGCATATAGCTATATTGTGATATTGTGATATAGTTGGGATAGGCTTGGTTCAGGCTTGCATAGCCTTGTAGTGGTGTGTACTAGCTAGTATAGGCTTGTGTGACCTAGTATAGACTACATGTAGACTAATTAGACCAATTTAGACTTGTTAGACCTAGTTTGACCATAGTTGACCTAGTTTGACTTCTAGGGTTGACCAGAGTTGACCAAGAGTTGACTTTGGCCTAGATTAACCTAGATTCATTTAGAATGCATTGAATTGCATCTTGTTATCATTTTAGACTTGTTGTGACTTGTGCTGTTCTGATTAGGAGCCAGACACCTCTCCTCGGACAGTATATTTCATCCGAACACTCAGATACCAGGCGAGTACATTCTCTGATTATTTCATATCCTGCTTAGAATTATTTTCCTGCTTTAAATTACTTTACTTGATACTATCACATTGGTCACGCGAATTGGTACTATATGGATCCCTTCTTGAGATGTTATCCCTTCAGGGAGCATCGGATACTTCATGTTCTGTGCGTTTCACTTACATGGCGTATCACTATGCTTCATGGTTCATTGAATCACTTGTGACATGTAGTCTCATGATCATAGAGTCTTCCTTGAATCCTTCCATTTATTGGGCTTCCTAGAATCCCCATTTATGGGACTATCATGTACCACCCTTCGGGGGCCGTAGCATGAATCATAACATAACCCGGCTGGATCCTTGTGTATTGATTGGGGTACGGGGGAGTAGAAGTGGACATGTGAATAATATCCAAGTAGTGTAGCATCAGAATCATCCTATTCCATTTACATGTCTATATTGTACTCTGACTCACTAGCCACTGTTAGTTCTCTATTTATAGTAGATATTTCTATTACAGTTCTCTCTCTGTTTACATACTGTATTTCCTTCAGTTCATGTATCTTACTTTACTGTATGATTATATTTTCTAACCTGCTATGATCTGTTGAGATGTATTGTGCTCGCTCCTGTCCTGACTGGACCTGTTGAAAATATTACAGAGGACGAGGAGGAGGCCTATGTGGATACCTTCTACGGGGTAGCCCTAGACGACACTTGTGAGCTGGACTCTCAGGAGGACCCAGCTCTAGCTGATGACATTACCCTACTGCCTAGACTAGCTTAGTTAGGCTTTATCTTACTCATGTTGTCTTGGGACTAGTTTAGTTAGACTTTATTTCTGTCCTTGAGATCTGGGTTGTATATATTCTTTCACATTCAGTAGCTGAGACCCTGTATTTCTGGATATTTGCTGAGATGTTATCTTAGACTCTTCTGATCATCTATATTTTCCTTGAGTTCTATATCATATCGTGCTTCTTCTTCCTTAGTTGTGATTGATTTTACCTTCTGCTATGTCACCCTCATTCGGGGAGTATAAACTGTTAGCATTATATTGTTAGATGTTGTGACCTAGGACAGCATTCTACCGCCGACACTGCGGCGTAGGCTGGACGTACCCACGTCTCGTGCCCTTACTCTAGGGTGCGGGTCGTGACACATTTTAGTGGTGGCCCATGCAAGTCGAGATTCGCATTAGTGCGATTTCGTAGTTGCGCAACGACTTAGTTGTACTACTACGAGCCTGCTATAGGATATAGAAATTAAGATGTTAGAATGAGAGGATACTCAATCACTGTTAGGATTCCTTGAGAGATTCCTGGGATGACCCTTGAAAATCTCATTTTGAACTCTGATTTAAACTCCCTTCCCTTATTTTGATTCACCTTTTTCCTTGATTTGAATTTGATTTTGGTGGATTCATTGTAGAACTTTGAATCCTGGTATTAGTTGATGATTTTGATAAAATTATGTAGTTGTTGATTTTAATTTTGTATTTAATATTTTCAAATTCAAGGCACTCAATCACACTTAGGATTCTTTGAGAGATTCCTGGGACGACCCCTGAGAAACTCATTTTTGATCTTCAATTGGAATTTCTTTTCCTCTTGTTTGGATTCACCCTCATTTCTTGCTATTGAATTTGAGCTTGATGGGTTCATCTCGTTTGAACAGATAAGAAAGAACATATTTTCATTATTCCTTCTTGCCATTATTTCCTTGCATTCTTATTTTCTTCTTATCTTAAACTCTGTCTAATTATACCAATCATCCATATCTTATCATCCCTACCAGATGTACCTCGAAACCCTTAAATCTTCATATCTTCTGCCTGGGAAAGACTGAAGAAGTGACGTGAATCATGTAGCTCAGAGGAGACATAACTGGTTATTATATGATGATCTAGAGGAAATCAAAATGTGGAGTGTTCAATATTGAAACCTTGAGATAGAAATGTGGTAAAGGTCTCGAATAGAATCAAGAGATGTATACTACCAATCTGGAAACAATCACACTTAGGGAGATTTTTGGGTTCAGAGATAGTTTATAGGTGTATTCAAACTGATGAGGATATTCAAGGTTAACCTAGATTTGAGAACCTCGAAACTCTGGTTATTGATTCTTGGGAAGTTTCACCCTAAGGCTATGTAGAAGGTTAGTAATGGAAAAGAGAAATTAATTGCATTCAATAAGGATATTGAACAAGATATTGTAAGGAAATGACTAGGGATAGAGGGAACATAAAGTTATAGAAATTTAGAGATTGTTGTGGAAATTTTTTTTTTTTGGAGAATAATATTCAAAGGTGTATGTCGAAGAAAATACGTAAGTTAATTTTATGATGGAGGATAAGTTTTGTAAGGCCTAGGGGTATTTAAATTAAATAACACGAGGAGAACCATTTGAACAAGTTCAAGGAATTTGTAAACAGGATTTAGAGGTTTCGGGCCAAATTTAAGACAAGGTGAAAGAATTTGGAAATTTAAATAAATGGTTAATGTTGATTCCTAAATGTGAAGGATATGCTTCATGGGTAATGTTTGGAAATTGGAAATTGCCTACGGTAGTCATAGTAAAGGCTTAGGTAAAGGTTAAATTTTTATACGGAGACTGGTGAGGTAAGGATACGATTGGCAAGTTATGACCAGATGAACTTAAGGGTATCAGAAACAGATGATTAACTTAATCTTCCTTATCTTGTGCATTTATTTACCACCTCTTGAACCCCCACCTTCTATTTGAGATCATTTGACGTTCCTTATCGTGACCTTGACATTCGGAATGTAATACTAGCTGTTACCCTACAACAAATCTTATATGCAAGACCTAGACGAGCTCACCTTCGTGTAGGTATATCACGTCCCACTAAAACCCGTCTCCTTGTACTCTATTTTCTTGATATGATTTTCTGGTCAAATGGCTAAACTATAACCTCTACCATGATACTGAATTATTCCTGATTTCAATTAGAGATCCAGCCTTGACTCAATTCCTTCGACCCGACTTGTGATGATGTTCTGCTTGATTCCTTAAATGCTTAACCTTGTACCTTATCTTGATTGCTTAACCCATTTAGTTAAGAACCTGGACTATGTATCTTCATTCATCACGACCACCCTTACTTATATCTTATGCTGCTAATTATCCTTAGTTTTACAAGCTTATCCTTTTCGAGCTTGATCATGACATATTTTATTGGGTGTGCACCCACTAACATATTGTCTAATCAGAACCGGTGTATGATAGTCTGATCAACCTATTGCATTTTGGTTCGCTTTTTATATTAAGTCTACGTGGATGGAGACATAGTTAAACTTGTCCTAGAATCTTATCCGCAACAGCCTTGACAATTCTCCTTGGAATTATTTTTATCGCCTATGAACCTCGTATTCGTATCCAGTTGAATTAAATTTAATCATGACCTGGATCTTCATCATTGGATGCTCGTGCTCATACTTGATTTCATTGATTCCCCATCTTGCCCAAATCTTGATTTATCCCGAAATTGATCAACTTAGATCGTGTCAAGACAAAAATCTATTTGTGATTTGTTGTGCCTAATTTTTCAATTTTTACCATTTTATGGAATAGTAACCTTTTAATAATTTCTCAGTTGTTTGTTAATGACTAATTTTTATATAGGATGGTAGACAACCCTTACAACCTTGATGGTTGTTGTTCCCTTACCTTCCCAATTAGGACACCCTAGATTGCTTGTGTGTTGATACCATAGTACTGTTTTGACCTAGAATGACCAGTGCACCTAGGTAAGACTTCCAACTGCTACAGTATGCCCTGACCCTGTATGTTATTCCTTCAAATTGCATGGTTTAGATAAAATTCTTAGGACCTTGATTGTCGGAAAATAGGGATGTTACCTCCATTAGTATCAACTGTGGATATATATATATATATAGGTTAGTCCTTGGTGTGGGGAATGTGTGTTTATAAACCTGTAGCTTATGAGATTTATAGTATCAGCCCTGATAGGATTGGGAAGTTAAGAGCTAGCCTATTATAGAGTTTCGCTTTTTGCTAAATTCTGGTTGCCAACACTTAGGTAGGTAGCATAGGTAAAATCCTAAGAAGTTGACCAGCGGATGACCAAGTACTGGGATGTTAAGAAAATTGACTAGTGATTGACCCTTGACTATGTTTGACCTAGAGGGGATGCGATCATCTTAATTTCGAGGACAAAATTTTTCTAAGGTGGGTAGGATAGTAACACCCAGTTTTCCAGATGAGGGTAATTTTGAAATTTTATAATTATAATTATTATTTATTGATAATTATTTTATATTATAATTTTTGGTAATTTTTAATCATTTTTAAACTATTTAAAATCATGACTTGTGATTAGGGTGTTTCATCTACCACATTTCTAGTATGAGAGTATTTTTGTCATTTTTAAGGTTATTTGAATTTATTATAATTTATTTGAATTTATGTGAATTTTTAGGATTTATTTTGGAATTATTTGAATGATGGTTGACTAGGTTGACTTTGACTAGCATTGACTTGGTAGACTAACCTAGAAGCTAACCCTAGTTGTGTTTGGACTTGGTTAGGTCATGTAACCCTAGTTAGACTAGAGTTAACCTATGGTTTAGTCATTAAACTCAAGTTAGAATAGAAAGGCTTTTGGTCACAAGTCATGACTTGTGGTTTTGAACCATAGATTTTAACTAAGCCCAACCCATTAGACATTAGCCAAACCCTAACCCTAACTTAGTGTGGCCGGCCAACACTAGCCTAGGGAATCCTACCCTATAAATACTCACTTCATTAGGGCTAGCCTCTTTAGGAAAGTTTCATTTGGAAAGAGAGGTATGTACCAACTTCATTAATTCATAGAAAATCCAAATTAATTCCTTTTTCCCTCAAACAAATTGCAGTAGGTTTTAATTTAGGTTCTCTTGCTGTTGGTATATTTTATTCTGAGTTTCATAGCAATTTGGTGAAGTTTGGGGAGCAAGGAGATACCCCCTCTTTGGAGTTTTTGAGGAGTTGTGACACCAATAGGTAAATCCCTAAAACCCTTTATTAGATGCTGTTATTTTTGTATAATGACCTAGATCTAAGTGTCCCCTAGCTAATCCTAGATTTCTGTAGGATTTTGTGTCCATTTCGTGTCCTAAATGGACACGTATCAGTCCCTACTTGTAGGTGTTTGACGAAATGACCCAAAGGACATTTCGATTTGATTTTTAAATTATTTTTGAATAGGAATGATCGATTTGGTGTGGGTTATTGTTTTCCAGTGGACTGGGGTTGATTTGGTGTCGTGTCGTGTCGGTTTGGACACGTGCACACGCAGGTGCACACACGTGCGCGAGCAGTGTGCGTGTCCTGCTACTCGGGGACGTTTTCACCTGGGACACAGCACGAGGACACGTGAAACTTCATGGATACATTGGGGCAGTGTCTGACACGACACTCCCCAAGTGGCACGACCCTTCGTGTCGTGTCGAGGGAGCACGGGCTCGTGCATCGATTTTGCACTGACTGAATCAGTCGAGTATTTGGGCTCTGATACGTAACTGTATCATGGACACGGGGACACTTGGACACCGTACAGGCACCTTGACACCTAGACTAACCCTAGGCGAACCTAGGGACACGACCAAGAGACACTTGGACACCTGTGTCGTGTCCTAGACCTAGGTGAACACGTGCACGAGACTGCACTACTGTGCAGTGTCCAGGTTGAACTGATTAGGGTTTAATTGATTTTTGGACACATTGTGTCATTGTGGTGGGACACGAACAGCATGTTGGACACGTGCACACCCTATACAAGGGTTACCAACCTTTATTTTTGCATTTTAGTTTGATTTCGAATTTCATTTTTGCATTTATCCTAAATTTTTGATACCAGTCCCTATTCAGTAATTCCAGTTTTGAAAATCGAATTTGGGCAGTCTAATTAACCTATTTAATATTTTTATTGGCATGATTTAAAACCCTAATGTGGTTCTCCTATATGTGTTCTAGCTATATGTCAATTTTGGGTGATTTTTATTGAGTATTGGATTCAAAATGGGATTTGAAAACATGTGGGCTGATAACTGAAACTGGAAATAAATGAATTGATTCTTCCTTTCCTTCCCTGTCCAGAACTCACTGTACACCACTATGCACTCCTCACACACCCCCACCCGAGAACTCTCTCACCCTTCACTGTTCACAGTCACTCACACCACTGTGCACTCTCACACACATACATGTAAAAATCTGAGAACACCACACTGTTTTCCCTCTTTGTCATTCACACACCCTTCACTGTTCTCAAAACAGTTCCTCACAGTCACTCACACACATTCCTCTCATGAACACACACACATCCTATCTACACACACACTCTATTTCCTTGTATACACACACACACACACTTTGCCTTCCCTCTCTCTATATACCTATGCATGTATATATAATATGTGTATATCTATATTGTAATGTATATATATATATATATATATATATATATATATATATATATATATATATATACAATGTAGGTAGCCTACATATATATGTATATATATATATGATGTAATGTATGTAAAATATGCATATGTATATCTATGTAATATTGAATGCCTAATGTAATGTATCTAAATATATATATGTCTATTGATAAATAAGTTAGACATGTTTGAATGTATGCTAGTTATATAGCATATAGCTATATTGTGATATTGTGATATAGTTGGGATAGGCTTGGTTCAGGCTTTCATAGCCTTGTAGTGGTGTGTACTAGCTAGTATAGGCTTGTGTGACCTAGTATAGACTAATGTAGACTAATTAGACCAATTTAGACTTGTTAGACCTAGTTTGACCATAGTTGACCTAGTTTGACTTCTAGGGTTGACCAAGAGTTGACTTTGGCCTAGATTGACCTAGATTCATTTAGAATGCATTGAATTGCATCTTGTTATCATTTTAGACTTGTTGTGACTTGTGCTGTTCTGATTAGGAGCCAGACACCTCTCCTCGGATAGTACATTTCATCCGGACACTCAGATACCAGGCGGGTACATTCTCTGATCATTTCATATCCTGCTTAGAATTATTTTCCTACTTTAAATTATTTTACTTGATACTGTCACGTTGGTCACGCGGATTGGTACTATATGGATCCCTTCTTGAGAAGTTATCCCTTCAGGGAGCATCGGATACTTCATGTTCTGTGCGTTTCACTTACATGGCGTATCACTATGCTTTATGGTTCATTGAATCACTTGTGACATGTAGTCTCATGATCACAGAGTCTTCCTTGAATCCTTCCATTTATTGGGCTTCCTAGAATCCCTATTTATGGGACTATCATGTACCACCCTTCGGGGGCCGTAGCATGAATCATAACATAACCTGGCTGGATCCTTGTGTATTGATTGGGGTACGGAGGAGTAGAAGTGGACATGTGAATAATATCCAAGTAGTGTAGCATCAGAATCATCCTATTCCATTTACATGTCTATATTGTACTCTGACTCACTAGCCACTGTTAGTTCTCTATTTATAGTAGATATTTCTATTACAGTTCTCTCTCTGTTTACATATTGTATTTCCTTCAGTTCATGTATCTTACTTTACTGTATGATTATATTTTCTAACCTGCTATGATCTGTTGAGATGTATTGTGCTCGCTCCTGTCCTGACTGGACCTGTTGAAAATATTACAGAGGACGAGGAGGAGGCCTGTGTGGATACCTTCTACGGGGTAGCCCTAGACGACACTTGTGAGCTGGACTCTCAGGAGGACCCAGCTCTAGCTGATGATATTACCCTACTGCCTAGACTAGCTTAGTTAGGCTTTATCTTACTCATGTTGTCTTGGGACTAGTTTAGTTAGACTTTATTTCTGTCCTTGAGATCTGGGTTGTATATATTCTTTCACATTCAGTAGCTGAGACCCTGTATTTCTGGATATTTGCTGAGATGTTATCTTAGACTCTTCTGATCATCTGTATTTTCCTTGAGTTCTATATCATATCGTGCTTCTTCTTCCTTAGTTGTGATTGATTTTACCTTCTGCTATGTCACCCCCATTCGGGGAGTATAAACTGTTAGCATTATATTGTTAGATGTTGTGACCTAGGACAGCGTTCTACCGCCGACACTGCGGCGTAGGCTGGACGTACCCACGTCTCGTGCCCTTACTCTAGGGTGCGGGTCGTGACAGCTCGAGATTGGATGACAGCAGTGGACCTACTGTTAGAAGACAATGCTCACCACTGGTGGAAGGCGGAAGAGAGACGATTAGGCACTGGAATCACCTGGAAGCAGTTCTATGGTGCATTTTATGAAAGATTCTTCCCTATTCATGTTCGAGATGGTCTCTATGACCAGTTCCTCCTTCTGAAGCAAGGAAATATGACAGTTGATGAGTATGACTCAGAGTTCAATCGCCTGAGTCGATTTGGTGCGGGATTGATTCCGACAGAGTTAGAGAAGGCAAGGAAATTCTACCAGGGGATTGCACCAGAGCTCAAGTCTTATACGACTACCCAGTCTCGAGTCTCCTATTCAGCTGTCCTAGAAGAAGCTCGTGCTCAGAAGATTCTTCGCAAGGAGCAGCAGCAGACATCGAGACGACATACCCCAGCAGTTACACCAGTCCGAGCCATCCAGAGTGGACCTATTAGGAGGGCCATAAGACAGTTCCAGCAGAGGCCCTCACCTTATCAGAAGCCCGTTTGCCATTACTGCAGAAAGCAAGGACATCTCCAGAATGACTATAGGACTCGCCTTGGATTATGCTTGAGATGTGGATCTAATCAGCACATGCTCAAGGACTGTCCGGAGCAACAGGCGATAGTACAAGCTCGGTAGAACCCGAGGCCCACAGCCCCAGCTCTTCCAGCACCACGGCCCGTAGCAGGAGCACCTCGTCCACCATTGCCTCCCCAAGGCGTACAGTACAACAAGGCCATAGCTCAGGGCCCAGGACAGAATTATGGACAGGTATTCTCACTTGCTGTTGATGATATAGAGACAGAGGCAGAAGTTATAGCAGGTATGGTTTTAGTTGTATCTTTTCCTGCTATTATATTATTTGATACTGGAGCCACACATTCATTTATAGCCACTAGTTTTGCCACTAGGCACAGCCTTCCCATCACACCTTTGGCTAAGAATGTTAAAATCCTCACTGGAGGAGGAGTTATACCTGTTAGTGGTGTTTGTAGACGTTGTCCTGTAGTGATAAGTGGCAGAGAGATGATGGCATGACTTCTTGTATTCCCTATGCCGATATTTGATGTGGTTCTTGGAATGGACTGGTTGAGCCAGCATTTCGCTCTCATAGACTGCCATAGGAGCAGTATTATCTTTAGACCATCGAATGCGGCAGAGTTTGAGTTCACCAAAGAGGACAGAGAGAGTTGTGATACACCCACATCGGGGACTCATATGATGATGCATGACACCCCTCAGCACCCTATTATCACCGAGTTCGAGGATGTATTCCCCGAGGAATTGCCAGGACTACCACCTGACCGAGATATTGAGTTTTCTATTGAGCTTATTCCCGGAGCCGAGCTTATTTCATCTCGAGTATATCGTCTGGCACCCAAGGAGTTGGTAGAGATGAAGACGCAGATTGATGACTTATTAGAAAAAGGGATTTATTCGTGCCAGTGTGTCACCATGGGGAGCACCCGTTCTTTTTGTGCCTAAGAAAGACGGGACGGTGTGCATGTACATCGACTACAGAGCATTGAATACAGTGACGGTGAAGAACAAGTATCCCTTGCCGCGTATAGACGATCTATTCGATCAACTGAGTGGAGCAAAAGTATTCTCCAAAATCGACTTACGATCAGGCTATCACCAATTGAAGGTTCGGAAGGAAGACATTGCAAAGACGGCATTTCGATCGAAGTATAGACACTACGAGTTCTTGGTCATGCCTTTCGGTTTGACCAATGCTCCCGCAGTTTTCATGAATTTAATGAACAAGATCTTTCACCAATACTTGGACAAATTTGTAGTAGTCTTTATAGACGATATCTTGATTTACTTCAAGAGTCAAGAGGAGCATGAGCAGCATCTACGGATAGTTTTAGGAACGTTGAGGAATGAGTGACTTTTCGTGAAGCTTAGCAATTGTGATTTCTTTCTCATGGGGGTATCATTTCTTGGTCATATTGTTACGGGTGATGGTATATCAGTGGACCCAGAGAAGATCACAGCAGTCAAATCATTGCCCGCTCCCACATCAGCTTCTGAGGTGAGAAGTTTCCTCGGACTTGCAGGTTACTACCGACGATTCGTAGAAGATTTCTCTCGAATAGCGGGGCCTATGACTCGATTGACTTGCAAGGATCAGGAGTTTGTATGGACAGACGAGTGTCAAGTCGCTTTTGACGAGTTGAAGAAGCGATTGACCACAGCACCGATCTTGACACTACCATCGGGCCCGGGAGGATTTGTGATCTACAGTGACGCATCCGGAAAGGGATTAGGATGTGTATTGATACAGCACGGTCGAGTAGTAGCATATGCATCGCGACAATTGAGAGTACACAAGAAGAATTATCCGACCCACGATCTAGAGCTCGCAGCGGTTATCTTTGCTTTGAAGCTATGGAGACACTACTTGTACGGTGAGAAGGTTGATATCTACACTGATCATAAGAGCCTCAAGTACGTATTCACACAAAAAGAGTTGAATATGCGACAGCGACGTTGGTTGGAGTTGATGAAGGATTATGAGATCGAGCTTCATTATCATTCGGGCAAGGCTAATGTCGTGGCAGAGGCATTAAGCTGTAAGCCCATGGCACACTTTTTGACTACGCAGAAGGAGTTGATTAGAGACTTGGAGTAGCTTGGTATTAAGGTAGTATTGCTGGGAGAAGATGGCGTATTAGCCAACCTCCAAGTGCAATCATCATTGGTAGAGCGCATCAAGGCATCATTGCCTACTGATGCTAGATTTCGACGGCTCAGGGAGAGAACCGAAGCAGGAGAGCAGACGGGATTGAGGATCCATCCCGATGGGACATTACGATGTGGTGATCGCATTTATGTTCCCAATGGAGAGCTACGGCAGGAGCTGATGGCAGAGGCTCACAGTTCGACTTACTCTATTCATCCCGGAGGAACCAAGATGTACTGCGACTTACGACAGTATTATTGGTGGCACGGAATGAAGCGAGAGATAGCTCATTTCGTTGCCAAGTGCTTAGTATGTCAACAAGTGAAAGCAGAGCACCAGAGGACGGCCGGATTATTGCAGCCGCTACCCATTCCCGAGTGGAAGTGGGAGCATATCACTATGGATTTCGTCACAGGTTTTCCTCAGAGTCCTAGGGGACGTGACGCAGTGTGGGTGATTGTTGATAGACTTACCAAGTCAGCCCATTTTTTACCTTTTAGAGTGGGCCAGTCGACAGAGATATTGGCAGAGATGTATATGGAGCAGATTGTGAGATTGCATGGTGTGCCTGTTAGTATTGTGTCGGACCGTGACTCGAGATTTATCTCGCACTTTTGGAGGAGCATACAAGAGAGTTTGGGCACTCGATTGAAGTTTAGCACGGCATACCATCCACAGACAGACGGCCAGTCGGAGCGTACCATTCAGACGCTAGAGGATATGTTGAGAGCGTGCATGCTTGATTTTGGCGGTTCATGGGAGGACCATCTCCATCTTGTTGAGTTTTCCTACAATAATAGTTATCAAGCGAGCATTCAGATGGCTCCGTTTGAGGCGTTGTATGGTAGGAAGTGTCGGTCTCCTGTTTGTTAGAGCGATATAGGAGAGCGACAGCTATTGGGTCCCGAGTTAGTCGTGAGCACAGTGGAGACAGTTAAGAAAATTCAGGGCCACCTGCGAGCATCGCAGGATCGTCAGAAGCAGTGGGCAGATAATCGTCGTCGATCTTTGGAGTTCAAAGAGGGCGACCATGTGTTCTTAAAGATATCCCCCACTAGAGGCACGATTCGATTTGGAGGACGTGGCAAGTTGAGTCCAAGGTACATCGGGCCCTTCGATGTCTTGGAACGTGTTGGAGAGGTTGCCTATAGATTGGCCTTGCCACCGTCGCTAGAGGGAGTGCATGACGTATTCCATGTATCTCAGTTGAGGAGGTACGTGGCGGACAGCAATCATGTGCTTGATCACTCCGAGATCACAGTTGGACCAAGTTTGTCGTACGAAGAGCAACCAGTAGGAATCCTCGATCGCCGAGTGAAGGTGTTGCGGAATCAATCTATTCCATTGGTTCGCGTGGCATGGAAGCATCACTCGCCAGGGGAGTCTACTTGGGAGCGCGAGGACGACATTCGAAACTACTACCCGTATTTGTTCGAAGGCGAAGGTATGTCTTGCATTTTAAGAACTATTATATTCCTTGCATTGCATTGATCCCCCGACCTTAGTTTAATTTCGAGGACGAAATTTTCTTTAAGTTGGGTAAGATGTAAACCCCCAATATTTTCTAATTATTTTAGTGCCTTAAAAATTATTTTTTCTATATTATTTAGAATTAATTGGTATATGTACGTAATTATAGATGTATATATTATAGGTATGATTGTGTGCTTGATATTTTAATACTACTAACTATAGCCTACCTTTGTTACAAAATATTTTAGATACGCAATTACGAATTATAGAAATTTTCTTGTGAATATATACATGTATATATATATATATATATATATATATATATATATATATATATATATATATATATATATATATATAGAGAGAGAGAGAGAGTGTGTTTGTTAAAAAAAAAGTAATGAGGAGGGGACCAACCCACGTGGGGTCGGTCCACCTCAGCCGAATCCCTAATGTAAAGCTTTAGTTAGCAGCACAGCTGCAATAGGATACAACCCGAGCCCCCCCCACCATATTGTTTTCCTATACGAATACAAATAGGAGTAGCGGCGGTATATATGTACGCTGCTCGTCAAAACCGAAACCCTAACCCACCAAAAATTTTCACCTTCATATCTCCTCTCCATCTCGAACCCCAGGCAAACTACCTGGCCGTTAGCGGAGCCGCACCACCGCACAAACACGGACGGAGAGCCTAGGCCGACCACACTTCCGAACAAGTCCAGATTTGTCAACAGCGAGGTACCCTTCTTCCAATTCCCTTTTCTTCATGCTCGCTCGATGATTTCTTGAAACATAAACTCCTGTGTGTAGCCTATATGAACCCCTCCAATCTCCTTCTAATGGAATCCTGAGAACCCCAAGGGACTGCTCGAAAAATTGAGGCAAAGTCACCCCAAAAACTGTCGAAAACAGAAGTTTAAACCTAGTCCAAAACCACAACTTAGAAGCCAGATTTCGATCTGTATGTCGAGATTTTTTCAGATACTAATTGAACACATGTGAAGACAACATAACCCCGATTAAAATGCAACTTGTAGATCTGTATTTTGATTTATGTGCAAGAATTAAATCCGTGTTAAACTTGTGCGAAAAACTGTTTTCAAAAAAGTAAACTTCAGAGAATTTTCCCCGATACGACGTGCGCCCCAACAAACCGGACGACATAGTCGTGTGCTATACGCATCGAAAGACGCGTATGGACGTTGCGAACGTGTGGGAACTGACGGAACTCAGTTTCGTCGCGTGTGCGCGACAAAATCAACGCGTATCCGTCGAGATACCCCCGTATCGACATTTTGCAAACTTGCCCATAACTTCGTGTACAGTCGTCGATTCGAGACAAAACTTGCGTCAACAGGTCCGGATCGAAATTCCGGTCCTGTGTGCCAAGTTTAGTTCGATTCTGAGAAGGTCGAATCGGAACCCTTTTGGGCGGACCCGCGACCCACTCAAATGGGCGATTTTGTACGCGGCTCATCGGAATCCAAAAATGGACATACCGTTGAGTTCCTCTCCTCAAACTAAAATCGTAGACATGTAGTTTGACGACTTTAGAGACCATAGACTTTGGCACGCGTTTCGGTGCAAAGCGGGTCCAACGGCGGACATCGTTTTGACCCGAAATTACGATTTTGCCTCTGTTCTAGAATTTGACTTTTGGACATGCGTTTCCTAGCTATATCTTTTACACCGAGTGCATTTTTGATGTTTGTTTCAGCGTCCAGAGTTGTTTGGAGACTGTGACGTTTCTTGGCTGACATTATGATTTCTTGGGCTTGCCACTTTGCACCATCAGGCAAGATACCTTGCCACCTTACTCTGTGATTATTATATTTCTTATTTTCAGTTGTTATTATCAGCATTTTATTTCTTGATATTTAAACTGTGCGTCCAAGTCACACTTGGGTGCAAGCGACTCTATCGGTCGTTTACCTCGCCTTATTTATTTCTCTTGCATTGACTTAGTCTAGAAACCACCCATTGATGTTGAGGTATTTGTATATTTCATACGGCCTTGACACTTGTTGTATCAGTGATATGAGTCACATGTAGTGTCACCTCCAATTTTCAAATTAGGGGTATTTTTGTCATTTTCAAGTTTTATAATATTTTAGGAATTTTATTTGATTTTATATGATTTTTAGGAATTTATTTGAGTCGGTTTGAATTTTATTCAATTCGGACTCAATTTGGAGACCCGGGTAGCCTGGACCCTAGTGGGACCCACATACTAGCTGGGCTTGGCCCACATGCCATCATAATAGGGCTAGAAACCATAAACCCTATTTTCTATAGCTTAATTAGTCATTTTAGAGGCTTAATTTGTATTTAGAATTAAACCGAACCAAACCGAACTCAATTTGAACCAAACCTAAGTCTAATGGATAGGGGGCTTATTGGATCCCCAAAAACCAAACCCAATAGCCCTATATGGCCGGCCAAGACTAGGAGCACCCCCCCCCTTTCCTTCACAACCAAGTAACTCTCTCTCTCTCTCTCTCAAAAATTCTATTTCTTCTTCCAAGCTCTTCTCCGAGGAAACCTAGCATAGGTTTGTCATTAATTCTCCATTCATTTACTCTTTTGCATTAATGTCTTCACAATAAATGTTGAGAAGTAAATTCTCTATACTTTGCCTCTAGGGATTGGTGGGTTTCCCTAAAATTTAGGTTAAGGATTTAATTTGGGGCTTTTATGTATTGAATGGTATATATATATATATATATATATATATATATATATATATATATATATATATATATATATATATATATATATATATATATATATATATATATGTATATATATGTATATATATGTTGATATGTATTTGTGTGTGTGTGTAGAGAAATGATGGTGGTGGTGGTGTTGTGTCATGGAGAGTGGTGGTGAGAGTGTTGAGTGTGTGTGTGTTTGAGTGTGAGAGTGAGAGTGTAAGGGTGTGTGTGTGAGAGGGTGTGTGTGTCTATATGTATATATAGATATATGTATGTATATATATAGATATATGTGTGTATGTATTTATATATATATTGATGTGTGTGTGTGAATGTATTTGTATACATATAGATGTGTGTGTGTTATATATATATATACTTGGATGGATAGATAGATATATAGGAGGATAGATATATATATATATATAGATATATATGTAGAGAGATAGATGAGAGGGAGGAAGAGGAGATAGAAGAAGGAGGAGGAGCAACTGCAGCAGCAGCTAGCAGCCACTGCAGCAGCAGCAAGCAGCAGGCAGTAGCAGCTGCAGCATAGCAGCAGGGCAGCAGCAGTAGCAGCTGCTTGCAGCTGCAATTCCCCCCCCCCCCCCCTTAAACCCCCAATTCACCCCCCCTTTAACCCCTATAAACCCCCCCTAGTATATATATATTAGTACATAAATAGATATGTATATATATATATGTATAGATAGATAGATAGATAGATAAGAAGTTAGATAGAAAGAGGAAGGAACACTACAGGAAAAATGTGTTTTTACGGCGCACAATGTGTGCCGTAAAACACTTTAGACGACGTACATGCTAACGCCGTATTAGCCCATATCGTAAAAAGATGGTAGTTTAGACGGCATAATCTGCGTGCCGTCTAAACTTAAATTGTGCGCCGTCTATACTCACTCACGACATTCATTGCGTGCCGTTAGAGGACAATTATGGCGTGTAATAGCACGTTGTTAATACACAATCACGACATTTCGATGCACGTCGTTAATAATATTTTATGACATTTCTTTGCATGCCTTTATTAGTCAATTATGACATTCATTGTATGTCGTAAAAAGTATAATATACACACCAATTAGGACGTATTCTGCATGCCTTAAATTCTCTTCAATTTTTTTTAAAAAATACTGCTTTTTGTGTAATCAATTTCACCTTTGACATTCAATCACAAAACATATAATATACACAACAATTATGAAAAATAATAAATTTCATTAAAACAATAATGTCAAATCATCCCAAATCACTTTACAAAGTGTCAAAACATACAATATACAACTATTCTGAGAACAAAGCATTGCCTTCATTTCAGTTTTCTTGAGAACTTTGTCCTAGAATCTGAGAAACAATGCACTATATTCAAACCAAATTAGAAGATAACCTATGTATATATCACAAAAAGATGAAATTAGTATATGTAGCTGTAATTTGCTTGTGTGGAATGGTTGGTATCACGATGGCTATGGATTTGGTTTCCCTGACAGCTTTTTTACCTACAAAAAGGAACATAAGAAGTTAGTTAAAGTAAGCCTCGGTTCTGGTCGAATTACTACCTATGGCTACAGTTATGCCTACTGCCATAAACATGATGTGCAGTAAAGATGATCGAGTAGCGCTTACCTATGGTCATTTAATCCAGCACTCAAAAAAAAAGACATGCTTAGCTTCAGAAAGAAACTGCATCGATCTTCTAGTGAGACAAGTCAACAATTATGTAGCATAATCACAAGTGAAATACACTATCTACGAAGCATAATAATTGGATTTGCACAAAGAATAGATATCTAGACTAACCATAAGAATATGGGTACGAACCTCTTATGTAAAATTGGTCACAAATTTGGTGCAAGGAGTAATGATCTCCAATCCTTGTGTCATAGTTGTCCTCAAATAGAGATGCTGGAAAGTCGAGTTAGAAGGGGAAATTGAGCTCGGAGCGTCGAATTGCGACGAAACTTGACGTAGGCCTAGGTTATGTGAATTAGATTTTGCGGGTAGGCTCCCGAGTGGAAATCGGGGTCGTAGGGCGCCGGTATCGCGCCGTATCAGTGCGTATCTTGAAATATTCAAGATATCTGCAACGGGCCGTAAGGTGGACTAGACGTCCACTTTATCTAGGTATTTTGGTAGGTAACGAACCTATAAGCTAGTACCCTACTACCCTAGGGAGCACGGGTCAAAATACTAAGCGTAGGTAGGCTAACTAGGTTTCCACCGAGGCTAGAAATTTACCCTAAAAAGGGTAAATTAAGGAATTGGCCTACGGCCGAGAATTTGAGTTTGAAGTCCAAGATGGACTTGGATATAGGTTGTAGAGGTTGGTAATGAGTAGAATTAGCCGTCTAAACCTAGTCTTGACTCCGGTTGACCACGGTTGACTTTTTAGACTAAAAGTCAACTATGGGTCAACACTTTACCCAATTTAGTTCCAAATTCCATTTAACTTGGACAGTTGACTAAAATTCGACTATTAGTCACCAGTGACCTAGGGTTGACCTAGAGTTGACCTAGAGTTGACCAGAGTTGACCCTGACTAAAAGTCAACGGTAAGCCAGTTTTCGACCTAGTTTGATTCAGATTGACTTCTAATGTTCTCCCATGACCAAGATTGACCCGACTAGACATGTCTTGACCTAGAATGACTAAATAGGATTTAATTTGATTTAACTTTACTTCCTAAACATAGTATTGATACGTCTTGTTCTTTATAGGTTCTCGAGACACTGCAGTTGATCCGGTCGACATATTTTATCATCTTATAGGCGAGTACATTCTCTGATACTTATTCCCAATTTATGATAACTGTTATGATTCATGTACTTAGTATTGATATGCTTATTTCCGACACATGGTTCTCACGGATTGGTATTCTTGGATCCCGACGAGAGATGTTTTATCCTTCTTAGGTTGGGATGTATTGTGCAAGCTCCCTTGTAGCTCTTGCTCAATATATGGTCACTGATTCTAGAGAAGGTTAGCTACCTTCTCATTAGAATCCCATGCAGTGACGTGTCCTGTTTGGATCCATTCTACCAGTTGGGGTAGGGGGAGTAGTAGCGTATGCCTGTGATCAGATCCATCCCGCATTCCCGAACAGTGTGAGTCATATACCGCACATATAACTTGCCAGGCCAGTTCTTGACAGGTACCCAAGCCGATCACAAGCTGAAACTACTACTCACACATATTGGATATATAGCTTACCTTGATTTGTGTACATGCCATGATCCCGTTCTATTTTCTTGTTCTAGCTCTAGCTCTACAGCTTACCATGCCATGATACATACATGTACACTCCATGATTTATTGCATATGCTCTATTTACAGTCTTATAGCTTTTATTCTATCTTGAGATCTGTTATGAGATATATGTACTCGTTCCATCCTGACTGGACTATTGATAAAATATTACAGATGTCGATGAGGGAGATTGCAGTACCTACTATGGTCCGGACGACGTAGTGGGCCTAGACTTGGTCCCGCAGGGCGTAGCTCCGCCTGACGAGACCATACCTCTTGTTTAGTTAGAGTAGGTCTTTGTACTGGACTTTGTCTCCAGTTACTTTTGAGACTGTATTACATTTGGACTGTATTAGAGACTGGACTTGTATATTATTTGTATTTGGACTTGACAGGTTATATTTTATCGTCTTGTTGTCTTTATCTTTCAGTCTTTACTTATCATCTTAGAGTTGTGATTGAGCACTTATATATATTCATTGCTTGTCCTCCATTCGGAGTTGACTATATTCTCGACAGGTTTTGTTATATATATAAACTGTTGTCAGACTAAAAAATCTACAGCGTTCTACATCGTTTTTCCGGTGAGGGCTGGGCGTTGTCGCGTCACGTACCCTTTTAGCGGGTGCGGGTCGTGACACGTTTTAGTGGTGGCCCATGCAGGTCCTGAAGTCACAATTAGTGTGATGTCGTGGCGGCACTCATCTTAGAGTGTTGACTACGAGCCTGTGTTACACATAGGGGTAGTAGGTTAAGAGTGCTCAATCACAGTAGGATCTTTTCTTGCTTATCTTGCTTACCGTCTTTGATATTGATTTACTGCATTCTAGCTGTCCTCCTTTGATATTGCCTTCATGTTCCATATTGATATCTTCTTTTCAATTTGTCTCCAGGATAGTGATGACTCATTCTCCTGGCGAGGAGCACGGGGAGACGGAGAGGTCCGCTACCTCTGGCGGACAGGCTCCGGTCACTTCCCCGGCTGATGGGACTTCTGTTGGGGCTCTCGTGGGTACTCCTCCAGCTACCTCGATGACCGTCCCTGGGGCTATTGCGGGTGCTCTTCCCGTAGTGCCGGAGGCTACAGCGGGAGCTGCCGGGGGCGTTCTTCCTCCTCAGCAGGGGACTCCTCCGGTGATGATGGGAGCTATTCCTCTATTGCCTTCTCTGCCCACAGACATGGGGCAGATGCTAGCGTTCTTTCACCAGGTGCTGGAGTCCCAGCGGGCCCAGCACGAGGCTCAGTTGAGGCAGACAGAGGCCATGTGCCAGGGCATGGAGGATGCACACAGGCTGGCTATGGCGGCAGTAGAGCGTGGGGCTCTACAGAGGGAGGTTCAGCAGCAGCAACAGCCGAAGATCGGAGATATCCAGGCTTTCAAGAAGCTGGGTCCGAGAGATTTCAAGGGGACTGAGGGCATTATTTATGCTGATGACTGGCTCGAGGATATCGAGCGTCAGATGAGGGCCTGCCGCCTGGCAGACGACCTGAAGGTCGAGGCGGTTGGGTTGCAGTTGTTAGATATTGCCCGGACATGGTTCCGGAACGAGTCGGCCCTTGCAGGAGAGGGCCATACTTGGGCTGAGTTTCGGGCCCTGTTCAGAGAGAAGTTCTTTTTCCCTACGGACAAGATTGGCCTGGTGCGGCAGTTCCAGAACCTGCAGCAGGGCGATATGACCGTAGAGGAGTATGCGGTGGAGTTCGGCCGGCTGAGCCGATACGCCGAGTACATAGTGAGTGACCCGATGATCCGAGCGGAGCGCTTCCGGGAGGGATTGACATAGGATATCAAGATCCTGATCCCTTCCTTCTATGCGACATATGCAGAGGTTTATGCGGAGGCTCGGAAGATGGAGAGGGAGTGGGGCTTGAAGCCGAAGAGGGATCGAGATTTGTTTTCAGGGGCCAGTAGCAGCGCAGGGGCTGCTAAGCGCCCTCAGCTTCAGCATCAGCCGTTCCAGCATCACCAGCAGCAGGGGCAGGCCAGAGCGTCTGTCCAGAGGGGTTAGCAGCGTCCGGGGCAGGATGATCCGCCGTGCCACTTCTGCTAGAAGCCCGGTCACCTCTTCGAGTTCTGTAGGAGGAGACTGGGGCTGTGTCTCTTTTGCGGTGCCACTGGGCATCAGATGCGGGAGTGTCCCTAGAACCCCCGTGTTACTGGAGCTGCTCAGAGGGCACCCGTTCAGAGGGCACCAGCTAGTGTGCCGGTAGTTCAGCAGCGAGGTCCACTTCCGACTCAGCAGCAGCAGTTTGTTCAGTACCGCCAGCAGAGGGGTGGTCAGGATAGAGCCTTTGCTCTTGCAGCCGAGGAGATGGAGCCTATCGCGGATGTTGTCGCAGGTTCTATTCTGTTCGATTCTTTTCCAGCTTTGGCCTTATTTGATTCTGGTGCTACGTACAGTTTTGTGTCTGTTTCTTTTGCTCTTAGGCACAATATTATTGCTGAGTATCTTGGTAGGACTTGCAAGATTATGACTGGGAATGGCATCATCCTAGTTAATAATGTTTGCAAGGGGCGGAGAGTTTCTTTGAGAGGCCGGGAGCTGAGTGCGTGTCTGCTCGTAATGCCACTTCCGAGTTACGATGTGGTACTCGGTATGGACTGGTTGAGCATGCACCACGCTAGCATTGACTGCAGAGGGGGCAGGATTCTGTTTAGGCCACCGGGAGAGCCGGAGTATGAGTTCACCAGGGGTGCAGCGGAGCTGGGAGATGGATTCTGCGGAGCGTTGTTGGCGGGGCCGGTGTTGCCACATCCACTCATTGCTGAGTTCTTGGATGTATTTTCCGAGGAGCTACCCGGGATACCGCCAGATCATGATGTTGAGTTTTCTATAGATCTAGTGCCGGGTGCTGAGCCTATCTTCTAGCACGTATAGAATCAACAACAGTGAGTTAGCGGAGCTGAAGAGGCAGGTCGACGAGCTGGAGGACAAGGGCTTTATTCGATCTAGCTCTTCACCTTGGGGCGTGCCAGTTCTTTTCGTCCCTAAGAAGGATGGTACGGTACGTCTGTGCATTGATTACAGGGTGCTCAACTGTAGTTCCCCGTCCCGCAAAGTCAATCGGAGGAATCGAAACGCCAACGGCGTTCGGCCTTAGCCTTGCAACGGCTTGCTCGGAGACATCGCTCAGGTGGGGTAGTTTCGGTGAACTCTCCTCATCTTTGCCTTCACATAATAAATCGCGTTTTCAACTCGCACAAGTTAGGCTTGATAATAAAAGCTACGCATCCACATAGCTAAGGGAATAATCCCGACGGGTCAAAATGAGTTAGAACATGGAAAACGTCCCACGGTCGGCTTAGAGTTGGTGCACGGCGTGCTTTGAAAATGACACTCGGTCCTTCGTCCCGTGGCTTGGGAGAAGGAAAGTTGGTCTTCGATACAAAACTATGAACTTGCCTAAGTCATAGGTGTCGCCCGCATAAACGCTTGATAAAGTGTGCACGGTTCCACTGCGCAAGGCTTGGCATAGCCTTTGCTTGTCCCTCGGGTTAAGTTGTAGGCTTAAGTAAGTTAGGCAAAGTTACGCCGGTCGACCTAAGTCATTCCAAGTGCTGTCCCGCTCATTCTGCGGTTGTCAAGTTAAATTGTCCCACATCCTAAGTCCCGTCAAATGAGGTATAACTCGGGCGATAGCGTTGCGTAGAATATGTGTTGGTCTAAGGCGAGCCACGGTTGGTTCAGTGGGAAGTTAGCCACGGTCTGTCGATACTTAAGGAACACGTTATGTTCAAGTTAAGTTGGAAGGCTATACAGGAGTCGTTCCATGAAGTTCGAGGCGGTCCCTCGGTTGGGAGTCTCGCGTTCCTATTCTGATACACGTTATGCAAAGGGTGGTTTAGAGCACGAGATGCTAAGTATGGTTCCAATCGTACCGTAACATTAGGCCATGCATTTACGTGAGTCTAGATGTCTCCTAGGTGCGTGGTCATGGACAACTTGTCGACAAGGGCGATGTTTCTTCGAGCGGCTACCCGGGGCCACGGGACCGACTCGGCCTAGGAGGAAACACGGTATAGCCGAGCTGGGTATGAAGCAACCGGTAGGTCGGAGACTTGTATCGGGGATCGCAACCTGCGGTGCAAGGCTCCCGAATGCCAGGCTATGTCCACGATGGCTTGACGTGCCAGTGACCTTTCATATAGATAATTGGCGTGCTAAGCGGCGAATCCGCATGCACGGAGTCGGTCGTAACCACGATGGTGTAAGTGCAGTATGATGTGAGTTATGGAGTGTGTGCTCGGTTGCACCCAAAGTATTATGAGGCCTAGGGTTTGGCTAAGTAAAGACCCGTGCTTCGGCATAAGTTGTGGCGTCGAGTGTAAAGTCGAGAAGGGCCGTAGGGCAAGTTGGTTGAAAGTTATGTCGAGCTGCTAGGCACGGCCTCAAAATATGAGGCACGGCCGCGTTGTCACAACACAAGTGTAGGCGAGACTAAGCGAGGAGGCGCTGCCTCAGAGATATTGAAGCACGAATCGAGTATGGCACGACCGAGTCGTTACGTCCCAGAGTTTGGCACGAAAGATAAGTATAAGTCGGTGCGTCGACAATGCAAGCACGAGAAAGGTCTAGAGGCAAGGAAATGGAGTCCTTCGTGTAGTTGCGTCCCTGATTTTGGCCGTAAGGCAAACACGACTTGATAGGTTACGTTGTTGGCACAAGAAGGGGGTCTAGAGGCAAAGAATGAGTTAACGTTGACATTACAAGCACGGGATGGTTCTGATACACAAGTTGCGCCAAGGCGCCGGTCCTAAAACTGATCCTAAGGCAAGAATAGAAAGATAATTGAAAAAGGGTTTATGTTGCACAAAATAAATGAAACGTGTAGGTTTTGTATGGGTGGGCGAGGAGCTCACTCCACCAGTACAGTGGTACTGACACCCACACAGTATTTCATGTGCAGGCACAGGTAGAAGCTCGTGGCGCGGAGCTTACTTGGATGCGTCGAGGCACGGAGTTCCTTGGAGATTCGAAGCGTGCGGCCATGTGCATTGAAGACTTATACAGGACATAATGTATGGACATCGCCTTCCGAAGCTTCCGCTGGCTCAAGCATTGTAATCGAGAGATGAGAGAGAGCAGAGTGACTTATAAATGAGAGAAAAGTAAGCACGAGAGACATTGTAATTTGGCCTTGCGCCCACAAATGTAATCTTGTATTCAATATCAATAAAGAGATTCTTTTGAATGACTTGTGTTCATGTGTTCTTCTTTAAATTCTGCTGTAATGTTTTCAATGTTTCTGCTTGGGACTTCTGTGCGACGACCCCGTCGTCGCCGATGTAATCGGCCGTTATGGAATTGCCTTGCGCGAGCGCAATCTAGGCTCGTGCGACATCACGCCTTAGCGAGGACGATCGCTCCTACAGGGGCGGGGCGTGACATAATGGTATCAGAGCACGGTTTTACGTCCTTGGACCGTCGATTGAATTTTTTAACTTCGATGTTTCCGCAAAACTCTGTTGCTTCCGCAAGTTGTTATCGTTGGTGCGCTCTCTCTCAAATGTCCCTCGGCATGTCCATACAATAAGTCTAAATATTTTCGAAAGCTCGTACAAGCGTTCAATCTAACGCATCGGTAGGCCGTTGCCAAAATGCGTCGATAGGGCCTTTGTGCCGAACGTTGCAAACTTGACTCGATAGAAAACAGGTACTAATATTAGCAAGTCGCGTGCATGCCTAATTAGTCCAATATCGACCCTAGCAATTGAGCATACAAACTCGGAATGTAGTCCGCACAGGAATGGCTATGCACACGTCCTTTTGGCTAAGTTGTGTTTCGCGTCGTGCACCTCGACCCTTGGTGCAAACGAGTTACGAGCGATATCAAGTACCGCTCGGTCGGGAATGGAGATATACTTAGAGTGTCTATCGATAGAAACGCTATCGGACTAACGCTTAGGCGTACACGGAAGATTGATTTGGATTTCGAGGAAATAGTGCGAACGACTTAGTGCGTCGATACGACGCGAGCGACTACGCTAGCGATTCGTCGAACGAATCTGAAGGATGTCTTAGCGAATGACGCGAATGTGATTGAGGACTGGATCGTATAGCTTGAATCCGAGTGGTGTATGTGATAGGTTCGGAGAAGAATAAGAATGAGTGTCGACGACTAGTCGAGTGGCTCGAATCCGAGTGGTGTATGGTTCGTCTTGGAAATTGTTCGAATGAATATTGAGGATTACGAGTATGTCGGCGATACGATGCGATCGCACAAAGCCTTAGAACGCGTCACGCTTAGTTGGTCGTGACTTCGAATGTCCCGAACGAGCATCTCGTTCGGACAACTTGTGAATGAGCAACGCGAGTTAGAAAATGTTTCGGAACGATGAATGAAATTGAATGGTCTTGATCGAGGAAACTTAGAGGATCGCGCGTGCGATATCGGATTGATGCAAATGAAATGTGACTTGAGTTTTGAATAACGATCTTGAAACGAGCTTGAGGAAAAGTGACTGAACTTGATCTTGAGTATCGAGAAAATTGAGGAATATCCAGTTCGGACGACAGCATCAATGCACGACTCGAAATTGGTTGCAAGGAAGATCGTCAGGTTACGCATATCGTCAATGGTATTGAGGCGTATCAAAGATCGATATGCGATAACTCGGGGACACTCTGACTCGGCAAATGACGATCGTGCAAATATCATTGTTCCGATGGATGTTATAATCGAGATGTTAAAATGTGTCGAAGAAAAGATAGACTTGGCTTGAGGATTTTCTAAGTTGAATGAATGACGATCGAACTTGGCTTGGATGAAAACTGGAATGTTTGGATTTGCTTTGTCGATAACCACAACGTTGACGTTCTTGTCTTATGCGAGCGCTACTCCAGCCTCGCACATGCGTCACGCCGATTAGGGCGATCACTCTGCGTGAGCGCTGGTATGGTGATTCATACAGCGGGAGTGGTCGAACTTGCACGGTGCGACAATTTGTGCTTCGACTTGTGGTTTGACACGAAGATAGACTCGAGATTGAATTGTTGTGCTTGTCGATTGAACTTGAGGATTGAGTAGGTCCAAACCGCGTATCGAGAATGAATGAGTCTAAACTCAAACAAGAGTTACGCCCCGATGAGAATGATTATTCCGCGGGAGCGTTGCATGGTGATTCATGAACTACCGCGGATTATCAGACTCGCGTGAGATTGGGGCGCAACGTATTGTCGAGCGAGACGACCTCGTGATCGAATACATGAATTGGTTAGAATTGGTGAATTGAAGGGATTCGAATATACGCAACGCGTGCCGTAATGCGAATTAGGTGATCGTGCTCGATGTTTAGAAATCTAAGTGACGCGAGCTTGGATAGAAGACCCCGTATGATCAACTCTGGTTTGACCCTAGGATTGGGGTTAGTGTTGGCATTATTGTTGGGGAACTATGATTCCAATCCTGACATTGACTTAGCCTCGAAAAGAAATAGCCTAGTGGTTAGGCGAGATGCCCTGTTTCAAGTGTTAGCAATCGAAAGGATTGATCTTGAGGATTGGAAAGGATAGATGGCGTGGATCACGAATATAGGAAACCCTGCTCACGAGACTCGGCTGACATGCATATATTTCAGGAACGCTTGGGTATGTGCACGATGCGACTCGAGTAAGAATGACAAATTTTCTATCATGCGGCTTGGCTGAATACAGGTATTCTGGGGATGCTTAGAATGCATGTACGATCCAGCCAAGTGATACGACGAGTTCAAGCAAGGCTTGAAAGATGGAAGTGTATCGAGATCTTGAATTCTTGTTAAAGGAAAGATTGATACTAGTGCGAGCGTGGCTCGGAGTCGAAGGAACGCGTAGGTGTGTGCGTACGAATAAGTCTTGGCCATAGAAATGGTAGGATGGCTTGCCTTCAGGAAAGTCTCAAGGACGAGACTTGTTCTGAGTGGTGTATGTTGTAGTGCCCCGTCCCGCAAAGTCAATCGGAGGAATCGAAACGCCGACGGCGTTCGGCCTTAGCCTTACAACGGCTTGCTCATAGACATCGCTCAGGTGGGGTAGTTTCGGTGAACTCTCCTCATCTTTGCCTTCACATAATAAATCGTGTTTTTAACTCGCACAAGTTAGGCTTGATAATAAAAGCTACGCATCCACATAGCTAAGGGAATAATCCCGACGGGTCAAAATGAGTTAGAACATGAAAAACGTCCCACGGTCGGCTTAGAGTTGGTGCACGGCGTGCTTTGAAAATGACACTCGGTCCTTCGTCCCGTGGCTTGGGAGAAGGAAAGTTGGTCTTCGACACAAAACTATGAACTTGCCTAAGTCATAGGCGTCGCCCGCATAAACGCTTGATAAAGCGTGCACGGTTCTACTGCGCAAGGCTTGGCATAGCCTTTGCTTGTCCCTCGGGTTAAGTTGTAGGCATAAGTAAGTTAGGCAAAGTTACGCCGGTCGACCTAAGTCATTCCAAGTGCTGTCCCGCTCATTCTGCGGTTGTCAAGTTAAATTATCCCACGATTCCAAGTCCCGTCAAATGAGGTATAACTCGGGCGATAGCGTTGCGTAGAATATGTGTTGGTCTAAGGCGAGCCACGGTTGGTTCAGTGGGAAGTTAGCTACGGTCTATCGATACTTAAGGAACATGTTATGTTCAAGTTAAGTTGGAAGGCTATACAGGAGTCGTTCCATGAAGTTCGAGGCGGTCCCTCGGTTGGGAGTCTCGCGTTCCTATTCTGATGCACGTTATGCAAAGGGTGGTTTAGAGCACGAGATGCTAAGTATGGTTCCAATCGTACCGTAACATTAGGCCATGCATTTACGTGAGTCTAGATGTCTCCTAGGTGCGTGGTCATGGACAACTTGTCGACAAGGGCGATGTTTCTTCGAGCGGCTACCCGGGGCCACGGGACCGACTCGGCCTAGGAGGAAACACGGTATAGCCGAGCTGGGTATGAAGCAACCGGTAGGTCAGGGACTTGCATCGGGGATCGCAACCTGCGGTGCAAGGCTCCCGAATGCCAAGCTATGTCCACGATGGCTTGACGTGCCAGTGACCTTTCATATAGATAATTGGCGTGCTAAGCGGCGAATCCGCATGCACGGAGTCGGTCGTAACCACGATGGTATAAGTGCAGTACGACGTGAGTTATGGAGTGTGTGCTCGGTTGCACCCAAAGTATTATGAGGCCTAGGGTTTGGCTAAGTAAAGACCCGTGCTTCGGCATAAGTTGTGGCGTCGAGTGTAAAGTCGAGAAGGGCCATAGGGCAAGTTGGTTGAAAGTTATGTCGAGCTGCTGGGCACGGCCTCGAAATATGAGGCACGGTCGCATTGTGACAACACAAGTGTAGACGAGACTAAGCGAGGAGGCGCTGCCTTAGAGATATTGAAGCACGAATCGAGTATGGCACGACCGAGTCATTACGTCCCAGAGTTTGGCACGAAAGATAAGTATAAGTCGGTGCGTCGACAATGCAAGCACGAGAAAGGTCTAGAGGCAAGGAAATGGAGTCCTTCGTGTAGTTGCGTCCCTGATTTTGGCCGTAAGGCAAACACGACTTGATAGGTTACGTTGTTGGCACAAGAAGGGGGTCTAGAGGCAAAGAATGAGTTAACGTTGACATTACAAGCACGGGATGGTTCTGATACACAAGTTGCGCCAAGGCGCCGGTCCTAAAACTGATCCTAAGGCAAGAATAGAAAGACAATTGAAAAAGGGTTTATGTTGCACAAAATAAATGAAACGTGTAGGTTTTGTATGGGTGGGCGAGGAGCTCACTCCACCAGTACAGTGGTACTGACACCCACACAGTATTTCATGTGCAGGCACAGGTAGAAGCTCGTGGCGCGGAGCTTACTTGGATGCGTCGAGGCACGGAGTTCCTTGGCGATTCGAAGCGTGCGGCCATGTGGATTGAAGACTTATACAGTACATAATGTATGGACATCGCCTTCTGAAGCTTCCGTTGGCTCAAGCATTGTAATCAAGAGATGAGAGAGAGCAGAGTGACTTGTAAATGAGAGAAAAGTAAGCACGAGAGACATTATAATTTGGCCTTGCGCCCACAAATGTAATCTTGTATTCAATATCAATAAAGAGATTCTTTTGAATGACTTGTGTTCATGTGTTCTTCTTTAAATTCTACTATAATGTATTCAATGTTTCTGCTTGGGACTTCTGTGCGACGACCCCATCGCCGCCGATGTAATCGGCCGTTATGGAATTGCCTTGCGCGAGCGCAATCTAGGCTCGTGCGGCATCACGCCTTAGCGAGGACGATCGCTCCTACGGAGGCGGGGCGTGACATAATGGTATCAGAGCACGGTTTTACGTCCTTGGACCGTCGATTGAATTCTTTAACTTCGATATTTCCGCAAAACTCTGTTGCTTCCGCAAGTTGTTATCGTTGGTGCGCTCTCTCTCAAATGTCCCTCGGCATGTCCATACAATAAGTCTAAATATTTTCGAAAGCTCGTACAAGCGTTTAATCTAACGCATCGGTAGGCCGTTGCCAAAATGCGTCGATAGGGCCTTTGTGCTGAACGTTGCAAACTTGACTCGATAGAAAACAGGTGCTAATGTTAGCAAGTCGCGTGCATGCCTAATTAGTCCAATATCGACCCTAGCAATTGTGCATGCAAACTCGGAATGTAGTCCGCACAGGAATGGCTATGCACACGTCCTTTTGGCTAAGTTGTGTTTCGCGTCGTGCACCTCGACCCTTGGTGCAAACGAGTTGCGAGCGATATCAAGTACCGCTCGGTCGGGAATGGAGATATACTTAGAGTGTCTATCGATAGAAACGCTATCGGACTAACAGCTTAGGTGTACACGGAAGATTGATTTGGATTTCGAGGAAATAGTAGCGAACGACTTAGTGCGTCGATACGACGCGAGCGACTACGCTAGCGATTCGTCGAACGAATCTGAAGGATGTCTTAGCGAATGACTGCGAATGTGATTGAGGACTGGATCGTATAGCTTGAATCCGAGTGGTGTATGTGATAGGTTCGGAGAAGAATAAGAATGAGTGTCGACGACTAGTCGAGTGACTCGAATCCGAGTGGTGTATGGTTCGTCTTGGAAATTGTTCGAATGAATATTGAGGATTACGAGTATGTCGGCGATACGATGCGATCGCACAAAGCCTTAGAACGCGTCACGCTTAGTTGGTCGTGACTTCGAATAGTCCCGAACGAGCATCTCGTTCGGATAACTTGTGAATGAGCAACGCGAGTTAGAAAATGTTTCGGAACGATGAATGAAATTGAATGGTCTTGATCGAGGAAACTTAGAGGATCGCGCGTGCGATATCGGATTGATGCAAATGAAATGTGACTTGAGTTTTGAATAACGATCTTGAAACGAGCTTGAGGAAAAGCTGACTGAACTTGATCTTGAGTATCGAGAAAATTGAGGAATATCCAGTTCGGACGACAGCATCAATGTACGACTCGAAATTGGTTGCAAGGAAGATCGTCAGGTTACGCATATCGTCAATGGTATTGAGGCGTATCAAAGATCGATATGCGATAACTCGGGGACACTCTGACTCGGCAAATGACGATCGTGCAAATATCATTGTTCCGATGGATGTTATAATCGAGATGTTAAAATGTGTCGAAGAAAAGATAGACTTGGCTCGAGGATTTTCTAAGTTGAATGAATGACGATCGAACTTGGCTTGGATGAAAACTGGAATGTTTGGATTTGCTTTGTCGATAACCACAACGTTGACGTTCTTGTCTTATGCGAGCGCTACTCCAGCCTCGCACATGCGTCACGCCGATTAGGGCGATCACTCTGCGTGAGCGCTGGTATGGTGATTCATACAGCGAGAGTGGTCGAACTTGCACGGTGCGACAATTTGTGCTTCGACTTGTGGTTTGACACGAAGATAGACTCGAGATTGAATTGTTGTGCTTGTCGATTGAACTTGAGGATTGAGTAGGTCCAAACCGCGTATCGAGAATGAATGAGTCTAAACTCAAACAAGAGTTACTGCCCCGATGAGAATGATTATTCCGCGGGAGCGTTGCATGGTGATTCATGAACCTACCGCGGATTATCAGACTCGCGTGAGATTGGGGCGCAACGTATTGTCGAGCGAGACGACCTCGTGATCGAATACATGAATTGGTTAGAATTGGTGAATTGAAGGGATTCGAATATACGCAACGCGTGCCGTAATGCGAATTAGGTGATCGTGCTCGATGTTTAGAAATCTAAGTGACGCGAGCTTGGATAGAAGACCCCGTATGATCAACTCTGGTTTGACCCTAGGATTGGGGTTAGTGTTGGCATTATTGTTGGGGAACTATGATTCCAATCCTGACATTGACTTAGCCTCGAAAAGAAATAGCCTAGTGGTTAGGCGAGATGCCCTGTTTCAAGTGTTAGCAATCGAAGGATTGATCTTGAGGATTGGAAAGGATAGATGGCGTGGATCACGAATATAGGAAACCCTGCTCACGAGACTCGGCTGACATGCATATATTTCAGGAACGCTTGGGTATGTGCACGATGCGACTCGAGTAAGAATGACAAATTTTCTATCATGCGGCTTGGCTGAATACAGGTATTCTGGGGATGCTTAGAATGCATGTACGATCCAGCCAAGTGATACGACGAGTTCAAGCAAGGCTTGAAAGATGGAAGTGTATCGAGATCTTGAATTCTTGTTAAAGGAAAGATTGATACTAGTGCGAGCGTGGCTCGGAGTCGAAGGAACGCGTAGGTGTGTGCGTACGAATAAGTCTTGGCCATAGAAATGGTAGGATGGCTTGCCTTCAGGAAAGTCTCAAGGACGAGACTTGTTCTGAGTGGTGTATGTTGTAGTGCCCCGTCCCGCAAAGTCAATCGGAGGAATCGAAACGCCGACGGCGTTCGGCCTTAGCCTTACAACGGCTTGCTCATAGACATCGCTCAGGTGGGGTAGTTTCGGTGAACTCTCCTCATCTTTGCCTTCACATAATAAATCGTGTTTTTAACTCGCACAAGTTAGGCTTGATAATAAAAGCTACGCATCCACATAGCTAAGGGAATAATCCCGACGGGTCAAAATGAGTTAGAACATGAAAAACGTCCCACGGTCGGCTTAGAGTTGGTGCACGGCGTGCTTTGAAAATGACACTCGGTCCTTCGTCCCGTGGCTTGGGAGAAGGAAAGTTGGTCTTCGACACAAAACTATGAACTTGCCTAAGTCATAGGCGTCGCCCGCATAAACGCTTGATAAAGCGTGCACGGTTCTACTGCGCAAGGCTTGGCATAGCCTTTGCTTGTCCCTCGGGTTAAGTTGTAGGCATAAGTAAGTTAGGCAAAGTTACGCCGGTCGACCTAAGTCATTCCAAGTGCTGTCCCGCTCATTCTGCGGTTGTCAAGTTAAATTATCCCACGATTCCAAGTCCCGTCAAATGAGGTATAACTCGGGCGATAGCGTTGCGTAGAATATGTGTTGGTCTAAGGCGAGCCACGGTTGGTTCAGTGGGAAGTTAGCTACGGTCTATCGATACTTAAGGAACATGTTATGTTCAAGTTAAGTTGGAAGGCTATACAGGAGTCGTTCCATGAAGTTCGAGGCGGTCCCTCGGTTGGGAGTCTCGCGTTCCTATTCTGATGCACGTTATGCAAAGGGTGGTTTAGAGCACGAGATGCTAAGTATGGTTCCAATCGTACCGTAACATTAGGCCATGCATTTACGTGAGTCTAGATGTCTCCTAGGTGCGTGGTCATGGACAACTTGTCGACAAGGGCGATGTTTCTTCGAGCGGCTACCCGGGGCCACGGGACCGACTCGGCCTAGGAGGAAACACGGTATAGCCGAGCTGGGTATGAAGCAACCGGTAGGTCAGGGACTTGCATCGGGGATCGCAACCTGCGGTGCAAGGCTCCCGAATGCCAAGCTATGTCCACGATGGCTTGACGTGCCAGTGACCTTTCATATAGATAATTGGCGTGCTAAGCGGCGAATCCGCATGCACGGAGTCGGTCGTAACCACGATGGTATAAGTGCAGTACGACGTGAGTTATGGAGTGTGTGCTCGGTTGCACCCAAAGTATTATGAGGCCTAGGGTTTGGCTAAGTAAAGACCCGTGCTTCGGCATAAGTTGTGGCGTCGAGTGTAAAGTCGAGAAGGGCCATAGGGCAAGTTGGTTGAAAGTTATGTCGAGCTGCTGGGCACGGCCTCGAAATATGAGGCACGGTCGCATTGTGACAACACAAGTGTAGACGAGACTAAGCGAGGAGGCGCTGCCTTAGAGATATTGAAGCACGAATCGAGTATGGCACGACCGAGTCATTACGTCCCAGAGTTTGGCACGAAAGATAAGTATAAGTCGGTGCGTCGACAATGCAAGCACGAGAAAGGTCTAGAGGCAAGGAAATGGAGTCCTTCGTGTAGTTGCGTCCCTGATTTTGGCCGTAAGGCAAACACGACTTGATAGGTTACGTTGTTGGCACAAGAAGGGGGTCTAGAGGCAAAGAATGAGTTAACGTTGACATTACAAGCACGGGATGGTTCTGATACACAAGTTGCGCCAAGGCGCCGGTCCTAAAACTGATCCTAAGGCAAGAATAGAAAGACAATTGAAAAAGGGTTTATGTTGCACAAAATAAATGAAACGTGTAGGTTTTGTATGGGTGGGCGAGGAGCTCACTCCACCAGTACAGTGGTACTGACACCCACACAGTATTTCATGTGCAGGCACAGGTAGAAGCTCGTGGCGCGGAGCTTACTTGGATGCGTCGAGGCACGGAGTTCCTTGGCGATTCGAAGCGTGCGGCCATGTGGATTGAAGACTTATACAGTACATAATGTATGGACATCGCCTTCTGAAGCTTCCGTTGGCTCAAGCATTGTAATCAAGAGATGAGAGAGAGCAGAGTGACTTGTAAATGAGAGAAAAGTAAGCACGAGAGACATTATAATTTGGCCTTGCGCCCACAAATGTAATCTTGTATTCAATATCAATAAAGAGATTCTTTTGAATGACTTGTGTTCATGTGTTCTTCTTTAAATTCTACTATAATGTATTCAATGTTTCTGCTTGGGACTTCTGTGCGACGACCCCATCGCCGCCGATGTAATCGGCCGTTATGGAATTGCCTTGCGCGAGCGCAATCTAGGCTCGTGCGGCATCACGCCTTAGCGAGGACGATCGCTCCTACGGAGGCGGGGCGTGACATAATGGTATCAGAGCACGGTTTTACGTCCTTGGACCGTCGATTGAATTCTTTAACTTCGATATTTCCGCAAAACTCTGTTGCTTCCGCAAGTTGTTATCGTTGGTGCGCTCTCTCTCAAATGTCCCTCGGCATGTCCATACAATAAGTCTAAATATTTTCGAAAGCTCGTACAAGCGTTTAATCTAACGCATCGGTAGGCCGTTGCCAAAATGCGTCGATAGGGCCTTTGTGCTGAACGTTGCAAACTTGACTCGATAGAAAACAGGTGCTAATGTTAGCAAGTCGCGTGCATGCCTAATTAGTCCAATATCGACCCTAGCAATTGTGCATGCAAACTCGGAATGTAGTCCGCACAGGAATGGCTATGCACACGGCCTTTTGGCTAAGTTGTGTTTCGCGTCGTGCACCTCGACCCTTGGTGCAAACGAGTTGCGAGCGATATCAAGTACCGCTCGGTCGGGAATGGAGATATACTTAGAGTGTCTATCGATAGAAACGCTATCGGACTAACACTTAGGTGTACACGGAAGATTGATTTGGATTTCGAGGAAATAGTACGAACGACTTAGTGCGTCGATACGACGCGAGCGACTACGCTAGCGATTCGTCGAACGAATCTGAAGGATGTCTTAGCGAATGATGCGAATGTGATTGAGGACAGGATCGTATAGCTTGAATCCGAGTGGTGTATGTGATAGGTTCGGAGAAGAATAAGAATGAGTGTCGACGACTAGTCGAGTGACTCGAATCCGAGTGGTGTATGGTTCGTCTTGGAAATTGTTCGAATGAATATTGAGGATTACGAGTATGTCGGCGATGCGATGCGATCGCACAAAGCCTTAGAACGCGTCACGCTTAGTTGGTCGTGACTTCGAATATCCCGAACGAGCATCTCGTTCGGATAACTTGTGAATGAGCAACGCGAGTTAGAAAATGTTTCGGAACGATGAATGAAATTGAATGGTCTTGATCGAGGAAACTTAGAGGATCGCGCGTGCGATATCGGATTGATGCAAATGAAATGTGACTTGAGTTTTGAATAACGATCTTGAAACGAGCTTGAGGAAAAGCGACTGAACTTGATCTTGAGTATCGAGAAAATTGAGGAATATCCAGTTCGGACGACAGCATCAATGTACGACTCGAAATTGGTTGCAAGGAAGATCGTCAGGTTACGCATATCGTCAATGGTATTGAGGCGTATCAAAGATCGATATGCGATAACTTGGGGACACTCTGACTCGGGAAATGACGATCGTGCAAATATCATTGTTCCGATGGATGTTATAATCGAGATGTTAAAATGTGTCGAAGAAAAGATAGACTTGGCTCGAGGATTTTCTAAGTTGAATGAATGACGATCGAACTTGGCTTGGATGAAAACTGGAATGTTTGGATTTGCTTTGTCGATAACCACAACGTTGACGTTCTTGTCTTATGCGAGCGCTACTCCAGCCTCGCACATGCGTCACGCCGATTAGGGCGATCACTCTGCGTGAGCGCTGGTATGGTGATTCATACAGCGAGAGTGGTCGAACTTGCACTGTGCGACAATTTGTGCTTCGACTTGTGGTTTGACACGAAGATAGACTCGAGATTGAATTGTTGTGCTTGTCGATTGAACTTGAGAATTGAGTAGGTCCAAACCGCGTATCGAGAATGAATGAGTCTAAACTCAAACAAGAGTTATGCCCCGATAAGAATAATTATTCCGCAGGAGCGTTGCATGGTGATTCATGAACCACCGCGGATTATCAAACTCGCGTGAGATTGGGGCACAACGTATTGTCGAGCGAGACGACCTCGTGATCGAATACATGAATTGGTTAGAATTGGTGAATTGAAGGGATTCGAATATACGCAACGCGTGCCGTAATGCGAATTAGGTGATCGTGCTCGATGTTTAAAAATCTAAGTGACGCGAGCTTGGGTAGAAGACCCCGTATGATCAACTCTGGTTTGACCCTAGGATTGGGGTCAGTGTTGGCATTATTGTTGGGGAACTATGATTCCAATCCTGACATTGACTTAGCCTCGAAAAGAAATAGCCTAGTGGTTAGGCGAGATGCCCTGTTTCAAGTGTTAGCAATCGGAAGGATTGATCTTGAGGATTGGAAAGGATAGATGGCGTGGATCACGAATATAGGAAACCCTGCTCACGAGACTCGGCTGACATGCATATATTTCAGGGACGCTTGGGTATGTGCACGATACGACTCGAGTGAGAATGACAAATTTTCTATCATGCGGCTTGGCTGAATGCAGGTATTCTGGGGACGCTTGGAATGCATGCACGATCCAGCCAAGTGATACGACGAGTTCAAGCAAGGCTTGAAAGATGGGAGTGTATCGAGATCTTGAATTCTTGTTAAAGGAAAGATTGATACTAGTGCGAGCGTGGCTCGGAGTCGAAGGAACGCGTAGGTGTGTGCGTACGAATAAGTCTTGGCCATAGAAATGGTAGGATGGCTTGCCTTCAGGAAAGTCTCGAGGACGAGACTTGTTCTGAGTGGTGTATGTTGTAGTGCCCCGTCCCGCAAAGTCAATCGGAGGAATCGAAACGCCGACGGCGTTCGGCCTTAGCCTTGCAACGGCTTGCTCAGAGACATCGCTCAGGTGGGGTAGTTTCGGTGAACTCTCCTCATCTTTGCCTTCACATAATAAATCGTGTTTTCAACTCGCACAAGTTAGGCTTGATAATAAAAGCTACGCATCCACATAGCTAAGGGAATAATCCCGACGGGTCAAAATGAGTTAGAACATGAAAAACGTCCCACGGTCGGCTTAGAGTTGGTGCACGGCGTGCTTTGAAAATGACACTCGGTCCTTCGTTCCGTGGCTTGGGAGAAGGAAAGTTGGTCTTCAACACAAAACTATGAACTTGCCTAAGTCATAGGCGTCGTCCGCATAAACGCTTGATAAAGCGTGCACGGTTCCACTGCGCAAGGCTTGGCATAGCCTTTGCTTGTCCCTCGGGTTAAGTTGTAGGCATAAGTAAGTTAGGCAAAGTTATGTCGGTCGACCTAAGTCATTTCAAGTGCTGTCCCGCTCATTCTGCGGTTGTCAAGTTAAATTATCCCACGATCCCAAGTCCCGTCAAATGAGGTATAACTCGGGCGATAGCGTTGCGTAGAATATGTGTTGGTCTAAGGCGAGCCACGGTTGGTTCAGTGGGAAGTTAGCTACGGTCTGTCGATACTTAAGGAACACGTTATGTTCAAGTTAAGTTGGAAGGCTATACAGGAGTCGTTCCATAAAGTTCGAGGCGGTCCCTCGGTTGGGAGTCTCGCGTTCCTATTCTGATGCACGTTATACAAAGGGTGGTTTAGAGCACGAGATGCTAAGTATGGTTCCAATCGTACCGTAACATTAGGCCATGCATTTACGTGAGTCTAGATGTCTCCTAGGTGCATGGTCATGGACAACTTGTCGACAAGGGCGATGTTTCTTCGAGCGGCTACCCGGGGCCACGAGACCGACTCGGCCTAGGAGGAAACACGGTATAGCCGAGCTGGGTATGAAGCAACCGGTAGGTCGGGGACTTGCATCGGGGATCGCAACCTGCGGTGCAAGGCTCCCGAATGCCAGGCTATGTCCACGATGGCTTGACGTGCCAGTGACCTTTCATATAGATAATTGGCGTGCTAAGCGGCGAATCCGCATGCACGGAGTCGGTCGTAACCACGATGGTGTAAGTGCAGTACGATGTGAGTTATGGAGTGTGTGCTCGGTTGCACCCAAAGTATTATGAGGCCTAGGGTTTGGCTAAGTAAAGACCCGTGCTTCGGCATAAGTTGTGGCGTCGAATGTAAAGTCGAGAAGGGCCGTAGGGCAAGTTGGTTGAAAGTTATGTCGAGTTGCTGGGCACGGCCTCGAAATATGAGGCACGGCCGCGTTGTCACAACACAAGTGTAGGCGAGACTAAGCGAGGAGGCGCTGCCTCAGAGATATTGAAGCACGAATCGAGTATGGCACGACCGAGTCGTTACATCCCAGAGTTTGGCACGAAAGATAAGTATAAGTCGGTGCATCGACAATGCAAGCACGAGAAAGGTCTAGAGGCAAGGAAATGGAGTCCTTCATGTAGTTGCGTCCCTGATTTTGGCCGTAAGGCAAACACGACTTGATAGGTTACGTTGTTGGCATAAGAAGGGGGTCTAGAGGCAAAGAATGAGTTAACGTTGACATTACAAGCACGAGATGGTTTTGATACACAAGTTGCGCCAAGGCGCTGGTCCTAAAACTGATCCTAAGGTAAGAATAGAAAGACAATCGAAATAGGGTTTATGTTGCACAAAATAAATAAAACGTGTAGGTTTTGTATGAGTGGGCGAGGAGCTCACTCCACCAGTACAGTGGTACTGACACCCACACAGTGTTTCATGTGCAGGCACAGGTAGAAGCTCGTGGCGCGGAGCTCGCTTGGATGCGTCGAGGCACGGAGTTCCTTGGCGATTCGAAGCGTGCGGCCATGTGGATTGAAGACTTATACATGACATAATGTATGGACATCGCCTTTCGAAGCTTCCGCTGGCTTAAGCATTGTAATCGAGAGATGAGAGAGAGCAGAGTGACTTGTAAATGAGAGAAAAGTAAGCACGAGAGACATTGTAATTTGGCCTTGCACCCACAAATGTAATCTTGTATTAAATATCAATAAAGAGATTCTTTTGAATGACTTGTGTTCATGTGTTCTTCTTTAAATTCTGCTGCAATGTATTCAATGTTTCTGCTTGGGACTTCTGTGCGACGACCCCGTCGCCGCCGATGTAATCGGCCGTTATGGAATTGCCTTGCGCGAGCGCAATCTAGGCTCGTGCGGCATCACGCCTTAGCGAGGACGATCGCTCCTACGGCAGCGGGGCGTGACATCAACAACCTTACCATCAAGAACAAGTATCCTCTGCCAAGGATTGATGACTTGTTCGACCAGTTGAGCGGCACGAGGGTGTTCTCGAAGATTGACTTGCGTACCGGGTACCATCAGCTGAAGGTGAAGCGGGATGACATACCGAAGACTGCCTTTCAGACCCGCTATGGCCAGTATGAGTATACCGTCATGCCGTTTGGGTTGACCAACGCCCCGACGGTATTCATGAACTTGATGAACAAGGTATTTCACCAGTACCTTGACAAGTTCATGGTGGTCTTTATTGATGACATTTTCATCTATTCGAAGACACCAGAGGAGCACGAGGAGCACCTGAGGATTGTGTTGGACACTCTCAGGAGGGAGCAGCTGTACGGGAAGCTGTCCAAGTACGAGTTTTTCTTGGATCGCGTGGAGTTCCTAGGCCATGTTGTCTCTGGCGAGGAAATTTCAGTGGATCCGAAAAAGATTTTTGTAGTGGAGTCCTGGTCTACGCCGAGCTCAGTAGCAGAGGTTCGGAGTTTTCTGGGTCTGGCAGGTTACTACCGGAGGTTCGTGCAGGACTTTTCCAGGATTGCCCAGCCGATGACCCGCCTTACCAGGAAGGACGAGGAGTTTGTTTGGTCCGATGAGTGCCAGGCCGCCTTCGAGGAGCTGAAGGCGAGGTTGACTACGGCTCCTATCTTGATGCTGCCATCTGGATCTGGTGGTTATACGATCTATAGTGATGCTTTAGGACGGGGTTTAGGTTGTGTGCTTCAGCAGCACGGGAAGGTAATTGCCTATGCATCTAGGCAGTTACGTCCTCATGAGAGGAATTACCCTACCCACGATCTGGAGCTGGCAGCGGTCATCTTTGCTTTGAAGCTGTGGAAACACTATCTGTACGGAGAGCGTGTGGAGATCTATACTGACCACAAGAGCTTGAAGTACGTGTTTACCCAGAAGGAGCTGAATATGAGGCAGAGGCGATGGTTAGAACTGATAAAGGATTTTGATATATCCTTGTAGTACCATCTGGGGAAGGCCAACGTGGTCGTAGATGCTTTGAGCAGGTATCCCGTGGCCATGTGTTTAACGATGGATCGTCACCTTCTGGCAGATCTGGAGAGTTTGGGCATAGAGGTGATAGTTCCTGGGTTCGAGGCGCAGATGTGGGGTCTGCAGGTGCAGTCGAAGCTGATGGAGAGAGTCAGGGCAGCTCAGTTTGAGGATGAGGCTCTGAGAGTCATCAGGGAGCAAGTCGAGAGGGGACTGTTAGATGAGTTCTCTATAGCAGGGGATGGGTCGTTGAGGCATGGTACCAGATTGTGCGTGCCGAGCGGAGGACTTCGGGAGGAGGTTCTTCAGGAGGTGCACCGTTCTCAGTACTCTATGCATCCCGGAGCCAACAAGATGTATAGAGACTTGAGACAGCATGTTTGGTGGTATGGCATGAAATGAGAGGTGGCTCAGTTCGTTTCGAGATGCTTGGTGTGCCAGCAGGTGAAGGCCGGGAGGCAGAGACCCGGTGGATTGCTCCAGCCACTACCCATTCCTGAGTGAAAGTGGGAGCATATCACTATGGACTTTGTATCTGGGCTTCCGTGCTCTCCAGGAGGGAAGGATGCGATTTGGGTCATTGTTGATCGATTGACCAAATTGGTCCACTTTTTGCCTTTCAAAGTGGGTTTGTCGACGGAGAGGTTGGCCGAGATATACGTTCGGCAGATAGTCCGATTGCACGGGGTTCCAGTGAGTATAGTCTCGGATCGGGACAGCCGATTCACTTCCCACTTCTGGCGGAGTTTGCAGCTTAGCTTGGACACATCGCTCAAGTTCAGTACCGCATACCACCCCCAGACAGACGGGCAGTCGGAGAGGACGATTCAGACCCTGGAGGATATGCTGCGCACCTGTGTCTTGGACTTCGGGGGATCTTGGGAGGACCACCTTCACTTGGTAGAGTTTGCTTACAACAACAGCTACCAAGCCAGTATAGAGATGTCACCTTTCGAGGCTCTATACGGACGGAGGTGCCGTACTCCCTTGTCTTGGGATGATGTCGGCGAGAGGGTTTTGCTTGGCCCTGAGATGGTAGTGGATGCTGCAGAGAAAGTCAGGGTTATCAGAGATAGACTTCGGGTGGCGCATGATAGGCAGCGGCATTGGGCCGATAGCCACCGGAGGCCGTTAGAGTTTGAGGTATAATTTAGATTTTTCTAGTATTTGAGTCTGATTGTGATTGTTGTAGATCAAGCTCTAAGTCTTGTGTTTTGTTCTAGGTTGATGATCTTGTCTTTCTGCGGATTTCTCCGACGCGTGGCACGATTCGTTTTGGTGGCGGCGGGAAGCTTAGTCCACGATACATCGGACCATTCCGTATCCTGGGCAGGGTCGGTGCAGTGGCTTACCGACTGGAGTTACCGCCTATACTAGAGGGAGTGCACAGTGTGTTCCACGTGTCGCAGCTGAGACGGTACGTGGAAGATCCCAGTCACGTCTTAGACTACTCCGAGATCGAGGTGGGACCGACACTCAGCTATCCAGAGAAGCCGGTCGAGATCTTGGACCGAAGAGAGAAGGTGCTCCGGAACCAGGTCATTCCCTTGGTTCGCGTGGCATGGAGACACCACTCTCCAGGTGAGTCTACCTGGGAGAGGAAGGATGACATACGGGAGCGATTCCCATATCTCTTCGAGCCTTGAGGTAAAACTCTTTCTTTTTCTTCCTTGTTCTGTTCATGATTGCTGTGTTAGTCCTCATTCAATTTCGAGGACGAAATTTTTTAAGGAGGGTAGATTTGTCACTCCCAGTTTTTAAATTAGGGGTATTTTCGTCATTTTCAAGTTTTATAATATTTTAGGAATTTTATTTGATTTTATATGATTTTTAGGAATTTATTTGAGTCGATTTGAATTTTATCCAATTCGGACTCAATTTGGAGACCCGGGTAGCCTGGACCCTAGTGGGACCCACATACTGGCTGGGCTTAGCCCACATGCCATCATAATAGGGCTATAAACCATAAACCCTATTTTCCATGGCTTAATTAGTCATTTTAGAGGCTTAATTTGTATTTAGAATTAAACCGAACCAAACCGAACTCAATTTGAACCAAACCTAAGTCTAATGGATAGGGGGCTTATTGGATCCCCAAAAACCAAACCCAATAGCCCTACATGGCCGGCCAAGACTAGGAGCACCCCCCCCCCCCCCCCTTTCCTTCACAACCAAGTAACTCTCTCTCTCTCTCAAAAATTCCATTTCTTCTTCCAAGCTCTTCTCCAAGGAAACCTAGCATAGGTTTGTCATTAATTCTCCATTCATTTACTCTTTTGCATTAATGTCTTCACAATAAATGTTGAGAAGTAAATTCTCTATACTTTGCCCCTAGGATTGGTGGGTTTTCCTAAAATCTAGGTTAAGGATTTAATTTGGGGCTTTTATGTATTGAATGGTATATATATATATATATATATATATATATATATATATATATATATATATATATATATATATATATATATATATATATATATATATATATATGTATATATGTGTATATATATGTTGATATGTATTTGTGTGTGTGTGTAGAGAAATGATGGTGGTGGTGGTGTTGTGTCATGGAGAGTGGTGGTGAGAGTGTTGAGTGTGTGTGTGTTTGAGTGTGAGAGTGAGAGTGTAAGGGTGTGTGTGTGAGAGGGTGTGTGTGTCTATATGTATATATAGATAGATATATGTATGTATATATATAGATATATGTGTGTATGTATTTATATATATATATATTGATGTGTGTGTGAATGTATTTGTATACATATAGATGTGTGTGTGTTATATATATATATATATATTTGGATGGATAGATAGATATATAGGAGGATAGATATATATATAGGAGGATAGATATATATATATAGATATATATGTAGAGAGATAGATGAGAGGGAGGAAGAGGAGATAGAAGAAGGAGGAGGAGCAACTGCAGCAGCAGCTAGCAGCCACTGCAGCAGCAGCAAGCAGCAGGCAGTAGCAGCTGCAGCATAGCAGCAGGGCAGCAGCAGTAGCAGCAGCTTGCAGCTGCAATTCCCCTCCCCCCCTTAAACCCCCAATTCACCCCCATTTAACCCCTATTAAACCCCCCTAGTATATATATATTAGCACATAAATAGATATGTATATATTATGTATAGATAGATAGATAGATAAGAAGTTAGATAAAAAGAGGAAGGAAAGGAAATAAGAAGAAATAGAAGAAAAGAAGTTAGAATGGAAGTTGAGAAAGGAAGGAGAAGAAATTAGAAAGATTAGAAGAGGAGAGTGAGGAAGAGGCTAAGAAGAAGATTTAGAGTTAGAAGAATAAGAAGAAGAAGTTAGAAGAAGAAGGATTAGAGAATTAGGAAGAGTAGGAAGAAGGGAAGTAGAAAAAGAAAAGGAGAAAGTCGAGTTAGAAGGGGAAATTGAGCTCGGAGCGTCGGATTGCGACGAAACTTGACGTAGGCCTAGGTTATGTGAATTAGATTTTGCGGGTAGGCTCCCGAGTGGAAATCGGGGTCGTAGGGCGCCGGTATCGCGCCGTATCAGTGCGTATCTTGAAATATTCAAGATATCTGTAACGGGCCGTAAGGTGGACTAGACGTCCACTTTATCTAGGTATTTTGGTAGGTAACGAACCTATAGGCTAGTACCCTACTACCCTAGGGAGCACGGGTCAAAATACTAAGCGTAGGTAGGCTAACTAGGTTTCCACCTAGGTTAGAAATTTACCCTAAAAAGGGTAAATTAAGGAATTGGCCTACGGCCGAGAATTTGAGTTTGAAGTCCAAGATGGACTTGGATATAGGTTGTAGAGGTTGGTAATGAGTAGAATTAGCCGTCTAAACCTAGTCTTGACCCCGGTTGACCACGGTTGACTTTTTAGACTAAAAGTCAACTATGGGTCAACACTTTACCCAATTTAGTTCCAAATTCCATTTAACTTGGACAGTTGACTAAAAGTCGACTATTAGTCACCAGTGATCTAGAGTTGACCTAGAGTTGACCTAGAGTTGACAAGAGTGGACCCGTTGACCAAAAGTCAACGGTAAGCCAGTTTTCGACCTAGTTTGATTCAGATTGACTTCTAATGTTCTTCCATGACCAAGATTGACCCGACTAGACATGTCTTGACCTAGAATGACTAAATAGGATTTAATTTGATTTAAATTTACTTCCTAAACATAGTATTGATACGTCTTGTTCTCTATAGGTCCTCGAGACACTGCAGTTGATCCGGTCGACATATTTTATCATCTTACAGGCGAGTACATTCTCTGATACTTATTTCCAATTTATGATAACTGTTATGATTCATGTACTTAGTGTTGATATGCTTATTTTTGACACATGGTTCTCACGGATTTGTATTCTTGGATCCCGACGAGAGATGTTTTCTCCTTCTTAGGTTGGGATGTATTGTACAAGCTCCCTTGTAGCTCTTGCTCAATATATGGTCACTGATTCTAGAGAAGGTTAGCTACCTTCTCATTAGAATCCCGTGCAGTGACGTGTCCTGTTTGGATCCATTCTACCAGTTGGGGTAGGGGGAGTAGTAGCGTATGCCTGTGATCAGATCCATCCCGTATTCCCGAACAGTGTGAGTCATATACCGCACATATAACTTGCCAGGCCAGTTCTTGACAGGTACCCAAGCCGATCATAAGCTGAAACTACTACTCACACACATTGGATATATAGCTTACCTTGATTTGTGTACATGCCATGATCCCGTTCTATTTTCTTGTTCTAGCTCTAGCTCTACAGCTTACCATGCCATGATACATACATGTACACTCCATGATTTATTGTATATGCTCTATTTACAGTCTTATAGCTTTTATTCTATCTTGAGATCTGTTATGAGATATATGTACTCGTTCCATCCTGACTGGAATGTTGATAAAATATTACAGATGTCGATGAGGGAGATTGCAGTACCTAATACGGTCCGGACGACGTATTGGGCCTAGACTTGGTCCCGCAGGGCGTAGCTCCGCCTGACGAGACCATACCTCTTGTTTAGTTAGAGTAGGTCTTTGTACTGGACTTTGTCTCCAGTTACTTTTGAGACTGTATTACATTTGGACTGTATTAGAGACTGGACTTGTATATTATTTGTATTTGGACTTGACAGGTTATATTTTATCGTCTTGTTGTCTTTATCTTTCAGTCTTTACTTATCATCTTAGAGTTGTGATTGAGCACTTATATATATTCATTGCTTGTCCTCCGTTCGGAGTTGACTATATTCTCGACAGGTTTTGTTATATATATAAACTGTTGTCAGACTAGAAAATCCACAACATTCCATGCCGTTTTTTTCGGTGAGGGCTGGGCGTTGTCGTGTCACGTGCCCTTTTAGCGGATGTGGGTCGTGACATGTAGGACACGTACCCGCGTAGTCGGCTGGCCACCGATACGTATGGAGCGTGCGACGGATAGGAGTAACTGCCAATAGTATTGCATGTTAGAAGACTTGGCGGTTACTAGAGGTTCATATCAGTCATGGAGATGATGATACTAGGCATTGGGTGGGGAGAACAATACCTGACGTATGGGCTTCTTTACACTTCCCTGATTACCTGTGCGCTCCTCCGGAGACACAGGCTCCAGGCGCCCTCTGACGTTTCCCAGAGCGTTATGGACATAGCCCCTTGCACATGGTTCCCTCTGACGCTTCCAGAGCGTTATGGACGTAGGCCCCTGGTGCCCTCTAAGGGAACTATACCGATCCCATTTACAGCCAGGGCTTATACGTCGAAGGATTGTATCTCAACTGCATATTCACAGTAGAATGGTCAGAAATCCGATTGCATGCATACCTTTTTCTCTTATTATATTATCGCAGTTTATATGGCATGGTATTTTCTTGTATCTTGCTATGTCCCCTGAGGACCTGGTTATCTCTCCAGGTTTAGACGATTTTCCACAGGAGTACGGAGCGGCGTTGGAGCTATCCTACATTGATGACGAAGTAGTACCTTTTGACTTCTAGTCTATTCCTTATCTGAGACAGTTGTAGACATTATTTTACATTTTTTTTCTTTTTATTTGCGGGGGTTGGACTCCGATCTTGTGAGACTATTTTTCATAGCTGTTTGGAGTGAGTATGTTCACCCGGCTATCTTTTGATACTTATTTATTTGGACTCTATTATCTTCTGTGTTGAGCTGTGATGAGATTAGATTATGTTATTCTGGCCTGTGATTATATTATTTACAGCTTATGTACATATATGAGGATTCCATATATTGGAGTATTCTTCGTATATGTGCCGCTGGCATGTTTACCTACTTGGTCCTATATATTTTGGGACTGGGGCGTTACATTTTCTTTCGTGGAGAATAGCAGTTGCACATGACACGTATGGGATACCGGATTTACCTCCTATCCATTCACATGTCGAACACGATATTTCAAAACACATAGATAGTTGTCATTTACTTAATTTCCTTTATTTTCTTTACCACTTGTGTAAGCCCTGATATTTTAATTAGTTTAAATTAAGGGTTTGCGAATACAAATGACAATTTTAGCCTTAAAATAATTTATTATAATTATTAGAAATTTTCTAGAATTTTTAAATAATATTTTAATGGTTTTTAAAGACTAAAATATTATTTTACAATTTTTAAAATTAGTTTTGTAATTAATTAAATTATTTTAAGTCAGTTTGTAATATTAGAACTGTCTGTGCAAATTAGAATTTGCACAGAACACGGCGGGATAGGATTTGCAAATTAGAAATTTGCATTTAGTTAGGACGGTGGGTTCTTTTTGTAAATTGCAGAGGGGCGGGGGTTTTCTGCAAATTACGCTAACCACCGCCTTCGACTCGTCATCAACCCCGACCGACTCACCGTAACCCTAACCCTCCCTAAATTCGTGATCGAAACCCTAATCTAAGTCCCATTTCCGGCCTATAAATAGACCCCCGTTCGAAACCCTAACCATATTCCACTTCCCGACCACCCTCGTCGTCGTTCTAACCCGTTCTTCCCCATACCCTTGCTGGAACCCTAGATCTATCCTAGGAGCCGCCCCAGCCGTCTTCGTCACCTCAGACCACCACCACTCGGTTCGCCTCGACGAGACGAACTTAGCTACATTTTTTCCAACGCCCCACGACGCTTCCTCCGGCGAGTAGCACTTCCGACAGCAACTCCTCGACGGACACGTACGTGTCACTCCCTCTGTGGGTCGTGTCTGTGTCTCGTGTACACGTGGAGGGACTCGCCATGTGTCCAGGAGTGCAGTGATGTGCTTGGACACGAAAAACTCATGTCAGATTCGTGTCAATCACGGTGGACACAAGACTTGTGTCATACATAATCATTTTGTGTCCTAAACTGTCGGGACACGAAACATTAGTTTTTGGGTTTCGGGTTTGAATTAATGCTAACGGGTTTAAACCCGCACAGTAACGGGTTTGGGTTCAGGCCCAATGGGTTTGGGCTGGGTTTTGATTATATATATATATATGTATTTAAATATATGTATTTATACATGTATATAAAAAAATGTATATATATATATATATATATATATATATATATATATATATATATATATATATATATATATATATATATATATATATATATATATATATATATATATATGTTATTATATGTTATTATTATATATATATATGTTACTATTATGTATATATATGTTATTATTTTTTTTCTACATATATATATATATATATATATATATATATATATATATATATATATATATATATATATATGTTAAAAATATATATATATATATATATATATATATATATATATATATATGTTATTATGTATGTATGTATATATATATATATATATATATATATATATATATATATATATATATATATATATAAATATAAATATATATATATATATATAATATATATATATATATATATATATATATATATATATATATATATATATATATATATATATATATATATATATATATATATATATATATATATATATGCATGTTTATATACTAAATTATATGTATATATATTTCTATGGATGTATATATGATTTTGTGTTATATTTTATTATGCATAAATTTACAAGTTATTTTATTATTTAATTTTATGACTAGTATATTTTACTACATTAAAATATATATTATAAATATATTTTAATATTCATATGTCTATATATTTAAAATGCGTATTTTTATATTCTGATTGATTACGGCCATTTGAGTCCAGACCTAGCATGGGTTCTGTGGACTTAAATGAGTCTAAATACATTAAAGGCCTATACGAGTCATATCGGACTTGATACATGGCTTTGGGTCCCGTATCTGGACTCCGGATCAATTTCGTATACGTGGATAAAATATTAAATAATTAATTATTTATTTTCCAGAAATTGTAACTTGCTGTATTTGAATTTTTATATGTAATTTAGTTAATGTAAAAATCTGAGAAAAATTGTATGTAAATACTATGTTAATTTATCTAATTTAATATAATTTTTTCAGGATTTAGTTAGTAATTTTGACATTTTATAAAAATAGGAAAATAAAACTCATTTTCAGGGTACTTATGTTTACTGATTTTTAATAAATATCTAGGAGGGTTTATAAATTCCAGAAAAATTAGTATAAATTCCAATAATTAACAAAGATCATTTTGGTACTTTATTTTATGTATATTTAAGCCTCTTGCCTATCTTAATAATTGTTGGAACACAGTATACAGTCTGATTTATTTATTAAATAATTACGAATTACGAAGTTATGTGTGATTTTAGGATATTTTGGTGTTGGACCTTACCCTACCTTAGTATAGAGACCCTAGAAAGTTGTTTTAGGTATTGTGTCGCCTCACATTGGTCTCCTATGCTAAAGTCAGCACTTGGTTAGGTGTCTAGTCAGAAAGTCGTGTCACACCACTAGTGTTCTAGTATTTAGCTTAGTATAAAAAAAAACTAAGTTTATATATCATTTTTACAGTGACGGGACACCGGATATCTATAGCTTCATATACATACTCTTGCTTTGCACAAGGCAAGTACCTCTACGAACTTTATTTACTGCATATAATGAATTGTGTATAAACCATGTTAATACCGATACTTAAACTGCAAGTCATTTCTGGAATATCTCGACATGTTTCACATAATTTATACAGCTCTCAGTACCTACCATGTTTTATACTGTTCTCGTATCTCTCACATGTTAGAATCTGGGTTATGGAAAAACTGATAGTTGAGTACGTGATCATGCCTCCTCTACCGAACTCGAGCAAGGTTGCATTTTATATGTTTACCGCACCGTATGTACTTATCCAGCTGTATTTGTACGTATGTACATCTATCGCCTTATTCACTTGTACGAAAGTACATTTTATTTACATGTGCCACAGTGTATTGTACACCTATTGACGATCACGTACCTGCTCCAGTTTTAAATATTACATATACATTTGTCGCTATGACATATGTATCATTGCCATGATAGATTGTGTTATGCCATGATTCCTGTTTATTACACTACTGTTCATTTTATGCTTCGTATATTTAGTTTGTAGAATCAGTACTTGCTCCCGTCCTGACAGGATAACGTTGTAGGTATACTTACCGAGGAGGAGTTGCTATGTGATTCCTATTATGGGATCGCCATCGAGGATCAGGCTTTACCTTACGAGGATGTACCTGCGGAGAAACTCGTTTAGTTTGTTTAATTGCTTGAAACTTTTTGAGAGTAGACATGTTTTAGACTATGTATTTTGATGCTGGACCTGTATCCAGTTTTACGTCTTGGCTATGTATTGGAACTTATTTATATACTAGATGATTTTGTGTTTATGATGTTTTAAACTCAAATATAACAAATAGAACTATTAGCACACTTTGATCTTGTATTGTCTATTTTAGAACAGCTTACTACGTTTTATCTCAAGCGTAGGCTGGACATGACTCGGTCCGGCCTAACAATTTGGGTAGCGGATCGTGACAACTTGCCATATTATCCTATTTACATGTTTTCCTCTAGTTGATCTATCCTGTTGTAGAGTACCTGCTTCATTCTAGATATGCCATGATATCATTTTACTTACTAGATTATTTCACATATGCTATTTTCATGTCTTGTAGATTCTATTATGTTTCGAATAGCCTGTCAGTCTGTGTGCTTGTTCCATTCCTGACTAGAAACCATTTTCAAGTTAATCGCGACTACTCGTAGCATTGGGAGATACGGGTGTACTTGCAGGCCAAAACCTAGAGATTGGTTAGATAGATGTGTTGTAGTCATTTTTCAATATTTGTAAGAACATTATTTAAATGTAAAACTTGTGAATATTGTAAACTGGTTAGTTTTGTGAATGAGCACTAAAGTTATTATTTATGCAATTTGAGCATTGTGGCTAGACATCGTTCTACCGCCGACACTGCGGCGTAGGCTGGCTTGCACACTCACTCACATCCCAAAAAGCGGGTGTGGGTCATGACTGAGGGCTTCGAGGAGGAATGCCATCCGTGCGAGACTAATAGTGTTGTAGAGGAGCGTCTCGATGAGTCACTTCCACGGAGGAAAGTGAATTGTGCTACCAAGCTGGGCACGAGTACAGAGAAGCATCTCGTGGGTTGCGTAGAGGCAGAGGCAAAAAAATAGAGTGGATAGTACAAAGAGCTGCTCAAAGCTCGTGGAAGATATTCGGGTCGACAGAGTTGCAATGGGACTCGCACACGCGGAGGTATAGGGAACTAGGTACAGCCACGAGACGAAGGGGATCGACGACTTGATAGCCCATACGAGATTCGTCATGTGCCGAGGAGGACGTAGACCGAGGCCAGAGTTGGTGCGACGAACCAGTTTGCTGCCGATCTTGAGGAGAAGATGGGCAAATATGGAAAGCACCACACGAGACGCACAAAGAAGGGACGACGTGCAGCGACCATGCCTACGAGAGTGGACGTCGTTCCAAGACTTGGTACACCCGTCGACGAGGGCATTGACGAAATAGGTAGGGAGAGTGTCACGCCCAAAATTTTGTGCCCTACCGAGACGGACTTGTATAACTCTACACAGAGCGGGGTTATGCTGGAAGCTTCCGGAACTTTCTAGAAGATGGTGGAATCCTCTGTAGGGCTCGAAAATATTCTAAAAGATGGTGGAACCCTCTGGAAGACTCAGGATCTTTCATAAAGACTCTTGAACTTTCTAGTTGTTCTAGAAGTCTCCTTATAAATATTTAGGTTCTAGAGTTTCCTATAATAATCCCTGAAATATTCTGTTGCAGAAATTTCTTGTAAGCCCTATAGGGACTATAAATAAGTGGGCCTCATTTGTTCTTCATCACCCAAAAAAAGTTCTACTCTCTTTCTAGTATAGCAAAGTTTTCATACTTCCAATCTCTCTCTCTTTTGTTCCACATTATTCTCAATATCGCCTTAGCGATCTAGCTAAGCGTTTGGGGGAAGGCTGGGACGGGTCTTCGAACAGAAAACTTGTGCGCTGCACGGGTCGAAGTGTATCCTAAAACACTAAGTCCGTGACACACTGCTCCCACCGTGCCCCACCGCCCGCCTCTGCCGACAGCCCCCATGCCGCTGATCAACCGCCCCTCCCGTCGCACCCACCGCCCCCTCCTATTATCGCGCCCCCACCGTCCCCTATTGTGCGTCCCTACCACTTCTAGATGTTTCTCCTGTTACGTCCCACCGCCTCCCCCCCCCACGTCGCCCGCCCCCGACGCCGTACCCCATCGTCCCCTACTGACAGGTCCCCTCCCTGCCAATGCTAACTGCTGCTCCCACCGACCGCCCCTTCCCTGTTGCGCTTCCCTGACCACCGACATTGGAGAAAGAATGGGGGAGGAGAGAGAAGGGGGCTGGACCGGGAAGGGGGACAACGAAGGGGGACAGAAAAGAGAACGGGTGTATTTTGATCCCAAAAAAAATTATCAAAGAAGTTTGGCTATTTGTGGGAGATAGTTTTTGTCAAAAGTGAAATGCCTTACATTATGTATTGTACCTTAAATTTGAGTAAAAAAATTAGGATACTAACTCAATTTTTTCGTCTGAGCTCTCTAGCCTAGTGGTATTAGAGCGGACACCCGGAGGGACTGGCAAGGTTCGAATCTCCCAATTGTGTGTGTGCGCGTGAGATTTTTTAAAAAAAAAACTCAATTTTTTCTATATTTTTCGTGAAATTATAATTGGTAGGAGATATTTGTGGGCCCATCTCAGGGTGTGACCTGGGCCGGGTTGGCCCAAACCCACCCGAGCCCGCAGGAAGCCCGGCCTGGTTCAGCCCGCTCGTAGCCCGGCCTGAGCCCGCCCACTAGAGAACCCGGTCCGGGCTGGGTTCACCCGCCCGAGCCCAAATCCGGCCCGGCCCGGACCATTTTTTTTTTACAATGTAACGTTAGGCTCGGTTCAGCCAGGCCCGGTCAGGCCCGGTCCGGCCGGCTGAACCAAATTTTTCAAAAAAAAATTTTGAATCATTGTTCCCCCTTTACCAAAATACCCCCATTTTTTGACCGTTTTATGACCGTTATAGGGGATATTTTGGTCTTTTTGACCAAAATGACCAAAAACTCATTACAACAACTATATTTTGAGGGTATGGGGGTCATTTGGCTTCCAAAAAATTCTATAAATTGGCCATGAAAGTCTCATTTCAAACACAAACAATTCCATCCTTCTCACGAAAAAAAATCCTCCTCCATCTTTAAGAAAATTTTAAGAAAGTTGTGCTCTAAGTTCCGACGATCTACGACTTCCCGATCAAGCAATTTCGGCGATCTACGACTTCCTCTTTCTAATTGATTTTTTTTATTTACATTTTCGAAATAGTTTTTCTTCCTCCATCTCTCTAGTTTTTTGCAAAAAAGTAATTTCTTATTATTTTTTTCAGGTATCCTCCTCCATCTTTATAATCTTTTATATATTTTGATTTGTCTTTTTAAAATGGCCGGACAAGGTTCAAACCAAGCTAATGATGCTTTTGAAATTTACAATTCTTATTTTAAGGAAAATCTTATTCCTGACGATTTAGTTGGTTTCCCTCCTGAAGTTTGTACCAATGTACCAAATGTTGTAAAGAGAAAACAAAAGGCAAAAGTTTAAGAATTTTTTATTCTTCTTAATGAAACTAAACCTGATGGCTCACTTGTTTTAGATCCAAAAGGTGAAGCAGTTTCGTACGGGGCCCAATGCAAGAAATATTCCCGTATATACAAATGGAAGAGGGGAGGTGGCACGGGCACACTCTCAAGACACGACGATACTTGCTACGGTCCAAGCTCAATTCCGGCGACCCAAACTCATATCAGTTTTGGAGGCACTACGGCTTCTTCGGTGGGTACGTTTTCCTATTCAGCTGTCCGTCATAAAACTGAATTTACTAAATATATTATTGTTGATGAACTTCCATTTACTTCGGATGAAAGTGAATCTTTATATGATTATGCTACAATTGCTTTAAATCCATGTTTTAATAAAGTTACTAGAGGCGCCGCTAGAAAAAAGGCTATTAGACTCTTTAAAGAAATGAGACTTGCTTTAAAAGAAACGTTTTCGTATGCTAATAAACTAGCTATTACTTCTGATGTGTGGACAAGTAAACAAAACTATGCTTATATTTGTATCACGGCACACTATATAGATTCATTGTGGATGTTGCAAAAGTGCATCATATGTTTAAAAACTTTAGAATTTTCACACACGGGCTCCGCAATTGCCACTTGTATTTCAAAACACTTGCGTGACTTTGATATTCACAACAAGATTCAATCTGTATCTTTTGATAATGCTAGTAATAATATTGCTGCTATAAATTCATTGTCTTTACTATTTCAACCTATTTTGGAAGGTAGATTATTGCATATTAGGTGTGCTTGCCATATTATTAACTTAGTTGTAAAAGAATGTCTTGAATTTTTTAGTACACATTTAGAAACACTCAGAAATTGTTTACACAGCTTGAACACGTCTCCAAGTAGGCAACAAGCTTTTAAGAACACATGTGCACATTTAGTATTCTTTTTAGAAGATTTGTTAAGGATGTTCCACATAGATGGAATTCGACATATTTAATGTTGAAATCCGTACTTCCTTTTAAGGATGCTATTACATATTTTTGTAACATGGATCTTAATTTTGAATATCCAGTAACTGAAGATGATTGGATAGTTGCATCGTCTATATGTGAAATTTTGAAAATTTTTTACAAGGCTACATGCACTCTTTCTGGTGTATATTATCCTACTTCTTGCATAGCTTTACGATAACTTTTTAACATGTCTTGCTTGTTTTCTAAATATAGAAATGTTCCAAATTTTGACTATGTTGTCAAGAGAATGGAAGCTAAATTTACTAAATATTAGGGTGATGTACCTCTTTTATACTGTTTGTCTGCAATTTTTGATCCTACCATCAAATTAGATGGTGTAGAAGTTTTGTTAGATGGCTATACTGATAACATAGAACTTAACCTTATGGATTTGAAATTAGAAGTAAAGGTAGTTTTAGAAAGATTAGTACTACTTTATGAAGATAATGTTGGGCCGACCTGACCCACTCAAGTTGGTACAAGTAGTAGCTCTGTTGTAGAGGACCACGCCCTTCGTTTATTAAGAAGGAAGAAACAAAGACAATCTTCCCAACCCACTCAAGAGTTGTCTTCATATTTAAGTTATTATAAAGAAGAAGAGGAATCTTCAAATCACTTCACCATTTTAGAATGGTGAAAAAAATACGACAAAAGATATCCTATACTTTCTATAATTGCACGTGATCTACTAATGGTGCCGGTGTCCACGGTAGCATCGGAGTCTAGTTTTAGTGCAGGATCAAGGATGTTGAGCCTAAAGAGGAGCCGGTTGAAGCCAGATATCTTGGAAGCTTGTGTTTGCGTTCAAGATTGGATTTTAGCAGAAAAAAGAACCCAAAACAAGAGGGATGAAGCTTATGACATCAATGAGCTGGACCTCGGATCACTTGGATTGGGTGAAGCTTCTACAACCGAGGAGGAGTTGCAGGAAGAATGACTCAAGTCTAAGGTATGACCCTCCAAAAAAATATTCAAACTTTCAAACTTCAAACTTCAAAAAAAAATCTTTCAAATTTTCTAACTTTCAAATTTTCAAAAAATTTAAAATTTTTAAAAACTTTTAAAACTTTAAAAACTTTAAACTTTAAAAAATTAATAAAACTTTATTAAATACTTCAAAAACTTTAAACTTTAAACTTAAAAAACTTTCAAAAAATATTTTACACTTTAAAAAAAACTTAAAAACTTTAAACTTAAAAATAAAAACTTAAAAACTTAAAATTTAACTTTAAAACTTAACATATAACTTTAAAAGTACAACTTTAAAAAAAAAACTTAAAAACTTTAAAAAAAAAACACAAAAACTTAAAAACAAAATTTTTAACTCTGCCTATGACAAGCAAAGCTTGTCTTGCCGGTTCCAAGTCCGGATAAAGATGAGGGAAAAATTAAAATTTAATTTAGTTAAAAACACAAAAACTTAAAAAAAATATTTAAAAAACACAAAAACTTAAAAAAATATTAAAAAAACACAAAAACTTAAAAAAATAATTTAATTAAAAATTAAATTTAAAATGATTAAAATTAAAAAAATTAAAAAAATATAAAAGTTAAAAGAAAAAGAAAATTAAAATTAAAAGAATATAAAAATTAAAAGAATATAAATGTTAAAAAATATAAAAGTTAAAAGAAAATTATAAAAGAAAAAAAAACCAACTAAACTGGACCGGCCCGAACCCGGCCCGCCCAAGCCCGCCCACGACCCGGACCGGACCGGCCCAGCCCTACCCAGACCGGGTCACTGGGCCGGACCAGGCCCGGCCCGCTAGATGAACCGGTCCGGGCTAGGCCCGGACCAGGCCCGGTCGGACCGTTTTTTCCTGGGCTCGGGCCGGTCGGGTTTAGCCCGAATAACACCTTGAGGCCCATCAACTCTCTAAAAGTCCACTCTTTGTAGAATAGTTACCGTTAGAAGAATAGTGTGGGCCGGGCCCTCCGGTCGAAATGAAGAGACGTGGGTCCCCCGCCAATCAATCATCTGGATCCAGCCACCCATTCCCACAAAATTATATAGATATATATCAGTGTATCATACTATCGCCCCCCTCACATTTCTTTCCTCTTCCTCCCATTTCTTCTTCCCTCCCTCCCTCCCTCCCTCGACAGAAGAAGAAGAAGAGTTAGGGTTAGGGTTTCCAACCCTAATTTTCTCCAGCCATGGATCCCCACCATTACCACCACCCCAACCCAATAATCCATGAGGAAGACAACGACGCGGCGGAGCTCGCCACCTTCTCCTCCCGCGGATGCTGCTGCTTCTTCATCCCCACCCCCTCCTCATGGTCACGCGTCCGCTCCTCCTCCTCCTCCTCCTCCCCTACCTCCCGCTCCCCTTCCGGCCTGTGGCGCGCCGGCGTCGGCGCCCTCATGAAGGTCCGGGAGTGGTCGGAGCTCATCGCCGGGCCCCGGTGGAAGACCTTCATTCGCCGATTCAACCGCAGAAGCCCCTCCTTCAATGGAACTATCATCAACAGCGGCGGAAGCGGCGGCGGCCAACACCGGAGGAACGGGTCGTTCGGGTACGACCCGTTAAGCTACGCCCTCAATTTCGACGACGGTGGGGATTTGCGGAGCCCCGACGGGGAATCCGGGTTCTACCCGGACTTCTCCGCCCGCTTCGCCAAGCCGCCCGTGGACCTCGGCCGGAGGGACGCGTCGCCGCTCTTCGCTCCCCCGCCGCCGGTGATCGCTGGTTAGGTCTTCCTTCTTTCCTTTTCCTTTTTTTGTCAATTTCGGGAATTTTTGTTGGGGTTGTTTGTGCAAATGTGTACTTAAATAATAATAATAATAATAGTAGTAGTAATATGTGGTGGCGGGTTTTATATGTTTTTTTAGATGTTCTACTTTTTGTTGGGGTTTATATGTAAAGAATGGTATTATCAATAGAAGTTACATTTTGTTTGTGCGCGAAATAAAATGAAGAGGGGGGAGATTATGACAAATGTGTAGTTTTCATTACATTCGTGTGTGGACGAATGAAGAGGAGACAGGTTGGTGTTTTATGTGCACGTCACTTTTTGCTGTGAAAAAAAAATGGGAGAATTTATGAAATGTCCAAAAACTAAAAAATTTTTATGTAAAATCCACCGTTAAAAAACTTTCATCGTGTGCTCAGAATTAGAGAAACTTATCCAAAGCGGGTTTCAAATGACCATTTTGCCCTTCCTTTTAATTTATTGAAAACACCCACGAAACTGCTCTTAAAAAAACGTTTCGATACTTCATCTTCTTCCATACGCTGCTCACTTTCGAATCTAGGTTTTCTCCTCAAAAATCTTCAAAAACTCGTCGGAAAATTTCGGAAAGACCGGGACAAACTGCAAAAGTGCTAAAACGGAGGTCCAAACATCATTTTTTTGCGATTCTAAAATTTCGGAAGGTCGTCTAACGGTGAAACCGTTACTTTCAGTCTCCTCGACGATACGCTCATTTTGCGACAAACGGGACCTCGTTTCGACATCCCAGTCAAAAGTTATGGCTCTCCAAAGTTTCAGCTGACCATAAAATGCAGGAGAATGGTCATTCTCCGTCTTAGAACACGAAAAATGTTAATTTCGCATGAGGGTGGTCATTCTCCGTGTTAGTAACACGGAGAATGTCATTCTCCGTCTTAATTTACACGGAGAATGACATTCTCCGTGTTACTAACACGGAGAATGGCATTCTCCGTCTTAATTTACACGGAGAATGACCACCATTCTCCGTGCTAAATTACACGGAGAATGACTATTCTCCATCTTAATTTACACGGAGAATGCCATTCTCCGTGTAGTTTATCACGGAGAATGGTCATTCCAGTGTTAAAACACAGGAGAATGACCATTCTCCGTGTTAGAAACACGGAGAATGCCATTCTCCGTGTTAAATAAAACGGAGAATGTTATTCTCCGTGTTAAATAAAACGGAGAATAGCATTCTCCGTGTAATTTAGCACGGAGAATGGTTATTTCAGTGTTAAAACGCAGGAGAATGGCATTCTCCGTTTTAAATAAAACGGAGAATGACGTTCTCCGTGTTAAATAAAACGGAGAATGGTCATTCTCCGTGTAATTTAGCACGGAGAATGGTCATTTCAGTGTTAAAACGCAGGAGAATGGCCATTCTCCGTGTTAGAAACACGGAGAATGTCATTCTCCGTTTTAAGTAAAACGGAGAATGGCATTCTCCGTGTTAATTTACACGGAGAATGGTCATTCTCCGTGTTAAATAAAACGGAGAATGGTCATTTTCCGTGTAATTTAGCACGGAGAATGGTCATTTCAGTGTTAAAACGCAGGAGAATGGCCATTCTCCGTTTTAAATAAAACGGAGAATGGCATTCTCCGTGTTAATTTATACGGAGAATGGTCATTTCCAGTGTTAAAACGTAGGAGAATGGTCATTCTCCGTGTAATTTAGTTTTTTCAGGAATAAAGAGTTTCGTTCTTCTTTCAAAGCGATGATAATTCTTATGGAAAAGAAGAAGAAAGATCTTCTCTCCACAATTGACGTCGATGAAGATGATGATGATGGTGATGATGATGACGAGCGATGATCTGAGTTCGACCGAAGAAAAGCACACCGAACTACGAACGATCTTTGCGATCTCTGCTGAAGATGAGAGCAATGAAATTCAGATTTTCCGTGAAGAAGAAGAAGACGAAAATCGCAATCCAGATCTGAGTTTTTTGAATTCAAATACATATAGATGACCAATTCGCGCGGAGGGGTAGTTTCGGTATTATAAAAATAGCAGTTTCCAGCGGGTGGCATCTAAAAGGGAATCTTGGAATATTTAACGTGAAAATACTTAATTCTGGGCATTTCATAAAACTCATCCAGCGGGTGGGCATTTCATAAAAGCCCATCCCGAAATTGGGTTTCTCAGCAATTTCCAGAATGAGAAAATTAACGTTTGGCAGAACCCACTCTGAATGTGTAGTTAAAAAAAAAAAAAAAGCACGTTTTAAAGGCTAATTATAAGGGCACATATCTTTTTGATCGGGGCTAGCCAGGATTAGGGCTAGCCAGGTTGGGAGGAACTTTTACTAGGGCTATCAAAATATTCCACTCAGGGGGCTGTCCAAAGCCCACAGCCCCCAAACCCAAAAAATTACTCTCATTTCTAAATTTTACTCTCTCTCTTCACAAACCCTAGCTTTCTTCTTCTTCTTCTTCTATCCATCTTCTTTTTCTCCACCATTTCCATTCTTACATCTTCATCAAAATCCTAGTTTTTTTTCTCATCATCTTCTTCTTCTCCACCATTTCCATCATCACCATCTCCATCAAAACCCTAGTTTCCTTCTCTTCCCAATTTCGATGGCACCCAAAAAATTAAATAAACCCTAAAATGTATGGAAATAAAGGTTAAATATTTCTTTCCTCACAAAGAATGCATGAAAATAAATCCTAAAATGCATATTTCACTCTATTATCAAGATTAAAATAAACCCTAACATATTTTTTTCATTCGGGAATGTCGACTTTAGGACTGCCAGAAATTGTGGCAGTCCTGAAAGGAACTTGCTGTACAGCAAGTATCTTTCAGGACTGCCTCAATTTCTGGCAGTCCTCAATATGTCTAGGACTGCCAGAAATTGTGGCAGTCCTGTTGTAGAGCATGTCCCTTTCAGGACTGCCACAATTTCTGGCAGTTCTTATTACTTCTAGGACTGCCAGAAATTGTGACAGTCCTGTTGTACATCGAGTCTATTTCAAGACTGCCACAATTCCTGGCAGTCCTCATTACTTCTAGGACTGCCAGCAATTGTGACAGTCCTGTTGTATATCGAGTCTATTTCAAGACTGTCATAATTTCTGGCAGGCCTCAATACTTCTAGGACTGTCAGAAATTGTGGCAGTCCTCATATGAACCCAATTATTCTACAACTAAGATTTCTTTCATAGTTTTCTTCTACAACTAGGATTTCATGCATAATTCTTCTATTAATAAAGAAAAATTGGTTAATAGACTAATAGATTAATAGATTTGATAGATTTGATAACCCAATTTCTTCTACAACTAGGGTTTCATCCATAATGTCCAAACAAGAAGAAGAAAAATAAAGTAGGGTTTGGAGAAAGAGATCTGAGAAATTAGAAGAGAGCAAAAATCAAAATAAACTAGTTTTGCAAAAATTGATGTTCTTGTTCTTGTTTTTTTTTTTCTTCTTCTTGTTCTTGTTCTTCTTCTTCTTGTGAGGAATGGAGAGTGAGGAAGAAAACAAAAATTATAACACTTATCTTTTATACCTACCACTTGGATAGCCCTGAGTAATTTTTTCAGTGGCAAACTTGTAAATAATGGAAAACTAACACTTGGACAGCCCTGATCAAAATGTGCTGTGCCCTTATAATTTACCCGTTTTAAACTCTGCTTCCGGAGGGCTTGTTTTCCCAAATTTGTTTTCAGAAAAAACCAAAGCACCTAAACCCACACCCCAATTTCTTCCTCTCTCTTCTCCTCCTTTCTCTAAAATTTTCTAACCCCCAGCCCCTTTTCCCTCAGGAGCTCCTCTTCCTCCACTTAATCCCTAACCCTAAAAATAATGGCATCGTCCGCCTGCTCCACGCGAGGCTCGAGAGCGAGAATCTTGGCTGTGGCAGGACGTCGAAGTCGAGGGGTGCCGCACGGTCGGCCAGCTCTGACTGTGGAAGGACGTCGAAGTCGTGAGATCTCGGCTGTGCTCTACGCGGGGCGCCGCTGCGTAGGCCAGCTTGGCCTAGGCCATCTCGACTGCGGGGGAAAGCGTATGCGGCTAGCTCGACAGCGGGCAGAGACACGGAGACTGAGGCGGCGGCGGCCCCATCCCCTCTTCCTTCGGGCCCAGCGGCCTGCTTCGGCCGGCTCCGGCCTTTTAATCCCCCTGCTTCCTGTCCACGCCACCGGAGGAGGATGACGACGAATTTCCCCTACTCACCAGCGATCGAGGAGGATGACGACGAAACGGATCCGGAACGGACATTGGTTGTGGACACGAGATTCCAGAATCCGACGTCGGGTTGTATGGACACAGGAAAAAAAAGAAGGCAAATGTTAAAGGCCACTCCCTTTTTACTAAGGGCCACCAACTTAAAATTTTAAAATAATTACAAGTTTGTCATTTTGAAAACACTAAGGGCCATCCTGCTTCTGTCAATCGAGGACTGCAGGGCTTGCCTGTAGTCCAAAGTGAAGACAGGACTGCAGTGCTTGCCTGCAGTCCTCGATTAACAGAAGTATTTTTTCTAAATTTTTTTAAAACTTGCAACCTACAGTGACTGCAGGGCTTGCCTGCAGTCCAAAGTGAAGACAGGACTGCAAGTTGGCCTGCAGTCCTCGCCATGGGGAGGGAGGCGGAGGGAAAAGAAATTTCTCAGCCATGAGGAAGTGTGCTCTCCCTTCCATTCTCCTCCTCGTCATCCTCCTCTCCAACCTTTCCGATCATGGTGAGTTCGTAAAAAATCTAGGGTTTCCTGGTCCGGATCTAGGGTTTATGGAGAGATTCGTCACTTTGACCTCCCATTTTCTTCTTCCAGGTTGTAAGCTCCACGCGAACGCGGAGGAGGACAGCGACGAGCTCGTCGATCCTCCAAAGGTGGAGGAGAAGCTTGGCGCCGTCCATGGTACTCCGTAAGTTCCAGGCGGAGGGAGGGGTGCTCAGCGAGGAGGTTGTGAATGGGGATGAGGTTATGGACCTCGGGGAAGCGGCGGGAGGGGTGCTTGGCCGGGCCGACGCCGCCGAGGGGGTTGCCTTTAGTAATCTTGTTTAATTTTGGTTGCCCTTAGTTAAAAAAAAAAAAAGTCAGTCATGGTTGCCCTTAGTAGATGGTTGTCCTTAGTAAAAAGATGGTGGCCTTTAACATTTGCCAAAAAAAAACTGGACGTTGGTTGTGTGGACACATAAATTTTTCATGTAACAGTGTATCAGATACATAAATTTGGATACGGACACTCTGAAGGCCACCCTTAGAAGAAAAAAAAAAGTCAGTCATGGTTGTCCTTAGTAGGATGGTTGCCCTTAGTAAAAAGAGGGTGACCTTTAACATTTGCCAAAAAAAACCTGGACGTTGGTTGTGTGGACACATAAATTTTTCATGTAACAGTGCATCGGATACAGAAATTTGGATACGGACACTCTGAAGTCAAAATCCAGAGGCTGGATACGAAATGTGTCTGGTTGGACACAAAAATTATGGAAACAACACATTCATAATTATTTTTTGAAAACAAATTGTTTCACAAAAATTATGCAATGTATTAAAAAATATTTTCAGGAAAAAAAATACCAAATAGAATTTTTAACTTTCGTTTCTAAAATATTTTTTCAGATGAAAGTAACCAAATGCATATTCAGAAACTGTATATCCAGAAAATAACTTTATAACATTTTTTCTAAAAGTTGTTTTTATAACAAAATTTCAGAAAGATTATCCAAACAAAAATATCCCCCAAAAAACTGACACCCTATATGACTTCCCCCAATAGCTAACGAAATAGTTTAGGAAAACTCTAAATGGACCGCGGGAGGGGGACCGCGGCTGTGTCCGTGCCGACGTGTCCCCCTCTCATTCCCTCCCTCGCTATCTTAGGACTCACTCCCCAAAATCTAAAAATTCTCCTCCAATAACAATCCGACACCTGACGTGCGGATGAGGACCACAGTTACAAATTACAGTCCATGCGGTCCACGTAGCACTGCTCATATTTTTATGTTCTCGGAAGGAATTTTTTTTTTTTTTTCTTTAAAAACGACAAAATCAAGCAACATATCTACTCATGCAAGGTCACAAAGCAATTTTATGTTGCCCCACATTTCATATCACAATCAAATACACAAGTCATCTAAACGTGTGAGGCAGCTGTTATATTCACTATTTTAAAAATCGAATTGTCGATCCGGACAAGGTATTTGATCGAATCAAATCGATTCAATCAGTTAATGGATTAATATAAATGGTCCAAGTTCAACATATTATGCTAATTTTTATAAAAATATTCATTTACAATTATTTTTTGAAAAAAAATAGTAGTTCAACAGCGGCTCAACTTGGAAAAACTACCGGTTAACGGGTTAACCGATTGTACCGGTCTGTTCAGTCCAATTTTACCAGCCAGTCGAGTCCAATTTTTAAAACACTGGTTATATTAGAATCTCTTAAATTTTTGTAGTATATGCATTTGCTATCACTATCAAGCTCAGATTACTCTATAAGTGGTCAGCCCTGAGGCATAAGAATCTGGTTCTACCGGGTAGAGTTTGTTCCAGGAAGGGATTAACGAGAAGTGGACAGAAAAGTTACCGAGTTAAGCTGAAAAAGACTACGATAGCCTTGATGATCACCAAAAGAAACGTCGGTAGCGATGAAAATTGAGAATGCATGAATTGTATAAGTTCTAGGCATCTATGAATGATCTCCTTCAAAAATAAATAAATAAATACACTGACCCTGACCTGACTCCTCCACCCCCCCCCCCCCCCCCCCCCCCCCCCCCCCCTCATGTTTGAGTATTACAGGGACTACTCTTATTCCGAAAATAATTACTGACCACCCATTTTTTTAATAAATTTTATAAATATAGAGGTAGTCAATGTTATAAGTCTCTATAGAATATATAAATTATAGGAATTATTTGTGTAATTAGTTTCAAAGTATAATAATTTCTAGGCTTAATTGCACTTTGCTACCCTCAACTATTCCGCTTTTTCAACTTGATACCCTAACTGTGTTTGATTGGGCTTTTTTTTCATGGAAAATATTTCCATCACAAATTTTCCACCAATTGTAGTGTTTGATAGCATATATTTTCCATGGAATTATTTTCCAAAAAACTATCATTTTCCATATTTTCATCTAAAATAGTGGAAAATAAAACTTGTCCAATCCATAGGAAAATATCATTTTCCATGGAAAATAACTATTTTCCGTAGAAAATAATGGCAATCAAACACCCAAATTGAGTTTTCCATGAAATTTTTTTAAAATTCCATGGAATTTTTTTCCTAGGAAAATAATTCCATAGAATTAATTTCTTTTCCATATATTTTCCACCTTACAATCAAACGCACCCTAAACTTTTTTTTGTAACAAGTTGATACCCAAAAAAAATTTGGGACGAAAATACCCCTGCTCAAACCTTAAAATTACCCCCCCCCCCCCTCCCCCCAACCCCCCTCCCTCAAACCCCCCCTCCCCCACTCCGGCTACCCCCTCCCTCCCGCTCCGCCTCCCCTCCGGCCACCCCCCTCTCCCGCGTCCGGCCAACCCCCCTACCCCCACCGCCGTCGGCCACCGCGGCAGCAGCAACAGCCGTCGCAGCAGCAGCAGCCGCAGCCGCGGCGGTGGCGCCGGAAGCGGGAGGGGGGTTGGCCGGACGTGGTGGCCGGAGGGGAGGCGGAGCGGGAGGGTGGGGGTGGCCGGAGTGGGGGAGGGGGGGAGGGAAGAAGGGAAGGGATAAGGGCATTTTGGGATTTTTTGAAAAATTAGGTATCAAGTTGGAAAAAAAATAATAGTTGAGGTATCAACTTGTTACAAAAAAAAAAGTTTAGGGTATCAAGTTGAAAAAGCGAAATAGTTGAGGGTAGCAAAGTGCAATTAAGCCTAATTTCTATAATAAGTATAAGAGATAGGAATAGTTAACACAATTTATATATATATATATATATATATATATATATATATATATATATATATATATATATATATATATATATATATATATATATATATATATTGTTGGTGCTTTCTTTACATGGAGAGAGCTTGCTCTCATTCATGCCTTGTTAAAGTTTAGTCCCACATCGAAAATGCACCATGAGTTATCTCAACATATATACTTGGTTGTGTTGTTGAAAGATGCACATGGGGTGGTGACCCTAAGGAGGGAACCATGTGGATGATTTTACTAGGAGGTAAGAATAAGGTTCCAAGGATTAAGATTAATACTTTTGTCATTCTCTTGGATTAATTCCATTTGGAGCTAAGCCCCAAATGGGCTTAACGACTCGGACTCGGACTCGGACTCGGGCTCGGGCTCATGGGCTCATGAGGCGTAATGTAACATTTTGTTAGCGCACTTTGCACTTAGCACATCAGCAGTCATGCGGTCCATGCGGTCCATGAGGCCATGCGGCTCATGCGGCCAGGCTGCTGCTGCTGCTGCCGCATGGAGGGCTCCGCTGACTGTGCAGGCTACAAGTCAGTTATGGAAAGACTGATTCAATGCGATTAATTCAGATCCACTTTTTGTGGGATTTGAATTAATTTCGTTGCTATCTTTGTGGGATTTGAATTAATTTTGTTGCTATCTTTGTGGGATTTGATTCAATCTTACCATAACTGAAGAAGCGGCTAGGGTTTCCACCCTCTCTCTATATATACTCTTTTCTGGGCTCCTTTGTGAGTACTACGAATTTTATAAGTCATAAAAGAGAGAGAGAAAGAGGGAGTTGCTGCGGCCATTGCAAGTCCATCCGAGGAGTCAGAACAGAGGTGACTTCGAGCGTTCCACAAGTTCTTCAACTTGCTGATTCCTGGAAGCAATTCGTGTGGGACGAATCTTGCTTTGAGGAACGGTGTTTTGACACCCCAACAACTTTTCTTCATCTCATCTTTCTCTAGATTATTGTAACTCGTTCTGTCCCAATTGCAATACGTTTGCAAGGAAGAACGAGAGATCTTCTCTTCTCTATTTCCCTCGTTCATATTGTAATTTGGCTATTTGGTTTTATTGTATCATCGTAGATCTTGAGTTTGATCACTGTAAAGTTTTGTGTGACTCTCAGATCTCGATTGCATCAGTTTTTCATCTTTGGTCAAGCCCCGGGACTAACAATCTTAAAGCAAGATTCTTGTAGATGGAAAACATTAATGCTTCGCTTGTCCAATCGGACTACTGCAAGTTGGAAAAGTTCGATGGAGAGCATTATCAAGTCTAGAAGAGGAAGGTTTATCTAACTCTTCAACTCAAAGACGTTGATCATGTACTGTTGGAGGAAGAACCTTCTGTTCCAGAGTCTTGTTAGCAATCACCCGAATAAAACTCGTATTATACGCAAATTTTTCCGTATCTTTCATAAACGTATAATACTTGCGTACTTTTGACAGATCCAAATCAGTACGTAAATTTTAAGCATGCGAAGTTTTAAACGTGTTTTGTATAAATTATTGAAAAAATTGGCACAAAAAATGTGCTGGGAACCTGTTTAATTAACTAAATTTGACAACATATTGAAGAATGTGAAGTTTCTAACCTCAATATTTTTATTTTTTGAATATTTGACCGAATTTTTGAACGTATTTTATTTGTACTGAGCCGATTTATACTCGTACTTTTGTCGTCCCGTATTTTTTCCGTTTGCCGAATTGCTAACAAGGTTCCAGACACTGGGTCTACTGCAGCAATCAATGCGGCTACCAAACTTCAGGCCAAATGGAGAAGTAAAAACAACATCTGCAGGCTTCTCATCCTGAATGCTATGGAGGATTTCCTGGCAGAATCCTACTCGAAAATGGAATTTGCCAGAGATATATGGGAGTCTGTAGAAAAACTGTATGAAGAAGACAGGAACAGGAGCAAGATGTTTGTGGTTGAAAAATATCACAAATTGCTCTTTGAGGACGAGAAGTCCATGTTGCCACAGGTGAAGGAATTTTTGAAGCTGCGTCAGAAACTGGAAGACGAAGAGATGCCCCTTCCCGACAAATTTGTCGTTGGAGGGATCGTCTCAAAACTTCCTGCTGGATGGAGTACCTTCTATGCAAGGATGCTCAGAAAGAAGCTAGACATTAGCTTGGGAGATCCATGTTGAGGACGAGATGCGTTCCCAACAGAAGATGGACACTCTGTCCAAACAGTTGGCTAAGGCCAATCTAGTGCAGACGAGAGATCCCAAGGGGAAGCAGGCGGCTTCTCATCACAAGAAGAATGACTTCACCAATCTAAAAGTGAAGGGTTCTTCATTCAAGCAACAGAAGTCCAAGTCCCAAGTGACTTGTTTCAATTGTGGCAAGAAAGGCCACTACAAGAGTGAATGCAGATCCAAGCCTAAACAATCAGAGAAAGGTGAGCCTAGTAAGGTTTCATTGGTTTCTAACATTGTTGCTATGATCGCACAGGTCAAAACTGTGGGGGTTGACTCTGACTGGTGGATAGACACTGGTACGACTTGCCATGTCTGTTCTGGCAAGGAATGGTTCGTCACGTACTAGCCGATATCTGAGAAGGTTGTCATGGCGAACCAGGCCCAAGCTGAAGTTCTGGGGATCGGGACTGTGGAGCTGAAACTCACTTCTGGGAACACTCTGACTCTTCAAGGTGTGAAGCATGTTCCGGTGATTGCCAAGAACCTGATCTCTGGGAGCCTGCTCTGCAACGCAGGCTTGAGGATGGACATCAATGCTGGTCAGATGGTGATGTCCAAGAAGGGAACATACTTCGGGAAGGCTTATCAAACCGAAGGAATGTTTAAAAATCAGCTTGTCAACCAGTTTAATGACATTAATGCAGTTGTATTTTCTGATTATTCTCTTGAGTTGTGGCATAATAGGCTAGGACATGTTCACTGTAAAAGAATTAACAAAATGTCCAGTCTAGGACTTATCTCCAAATGTGGGGGTAAGGTGGAGAAGTGTGAAGTGTGTGCTCAGACGAAGATCACAAGGAAACCCTTTCATCGGGTCAATCGAAGCACAGATCTTCTGGAGTTGTTGCACTCCGATATCTGTGACTTCAAACATTTCTCCACGAAGGTCGGGATGAAGTATTTCATAACCTTCATCGACGACTTCTCAAAATACGCGTTCGTCTACTTGCTCAAGACTAAAGACGAAGCTTTCGAGAAGTTCAGAGAGTTCAGGGCCGAAGCTGAACGGCAGACTGGATAACAACTCAAGAGGTTGAGAAGTGATCGAGGTGGGGAGTACAGGTCTCATGACTTCGTATCGTTCTGCAAAGAACATGGAATCATATGCGAGATTACTGCTCCATATTCTCCTCAATCCAACGGAGTAGCAGAGAGGAAGAACCGAACATTAACAGAAATGATGAATTCAATGCTGCTTACTGCAGGTCTTCCAAAATGCTACTGGGGAGAAGCTGCATTAACGGCCACTTTCATTCTGAATAGAGTGCCATATGCAACTTCGGACGTAACTCCTCATGAACTCTGGTTCAAAGTCAGACCAAACTTGAATGTCATTCGAGTGTGGGGGTGTCTGGCGTATGTGAAGCTCCCAGCTCTGAAGATTCAGAAGTTGGGGACAAGGACTACGAAGGCGATCTTCTTGGGGTATGCCGAGAAGAGTGATGCTCGAAGATTTCTTGATATTGAGTCAAATCATATCATCGAATCTCGCGATGCTGAATACTTTGAAGACAAGTTTGCAAAAGATAAAAATATTGTTCTTTCGGACATTCCAGAAAATGATGTAGGTGCAAATGAGACTGAAATCTCATATGGGCCAGTAGTCCAAGAAGAAGCTGTTGTTGATAAAACAACTCCTGTACCAGAACTCGCAGAGCCGTCAGCAAAACGAGCGAGGCGACCTAAAGACTTCGGAGATGACTTTGTCACCTATCATGTGGAAGCAGATCTGCTTACCTATGATGAGGCGATGAAGACTAGAGATGCTATCTTCTGGAAGGAGGCAGTGAATGACGAGTTTAACTCTATCACCTCCAATAACACATGGGTGTTGGTAGATCTACCTGAAGGAGAAAAGCCCATCGGATGTAAATGAATCTTCAAGAAGAAGATGAAGGCAGATGGAACTATTGACAAGTTCAAAGCCAGGCTGGTAGCCAAGAAATTTTCTCAGAAACAGGGGATAGACTACTTTGACACGTACGCTCCAGTAGCTCGGATGACCACCATCAGGATGTTAATCGCTCTAGCAGCTATACATAAGTTGGTGATACATCAGATGGATGTAAAGACAGCATTCCTGAATGGGGAGCTGACCGAAGAGATTTACATACAACAGCCAGATGGATTTGTCGTCAAAGGTCTTGAAGACAAAGTCTGCAAGTTGGTGAAATTATTGTATGGTTTGAAGCAAGCTCCCAAGATGTGGCATGAGAAGTTTGACAAAGTTATTAGGTCAAACGGCTACAGAGTCAGCGAGACGGACAAATGTGTTTACACAAAGTTTACTGATGGAAGAGGAGTCATCGTTTGTCTGTACATGGACGATATGCTAATCCTAGGGACGGATATAGGCTGTGTCACGAAGACAAAGAAGTTCCTCTCAACCAAGTTCGGTATGAAGGACTTGGGGGATGCAGATGTCATCTTGGGCATAAAGATCATCCGGACAGACACTGGAGTAGCGCTGTCACAATCTCACTATATTGAGAAGATGCTCACACGCTATGGGTATAAGGATCTTCCAGGGATCGATACGCCATACAGGTGTGATCAGAAGCTGAAGCCAAACTCGAGGAAAAGCGTCAGGCAGCTGGAGTATTCTAGCATTATCGGAAGTTTGATGTACGCAACCACTGCCACAAGGCCTGACATAGCTTTCACCGTGGGAATGCTGAGTCGGTTCACAAGCAACCCAGGGATTGAGCACTGGAAAGCTGTAAAGAGGGTGATGAGATATCTCAAGAAGACTCAGACATATGCACTGCACTACAACGGGTATCCGACAGTAGTGGAAGGCTTCAGTGATGCTAGCTGGTGTTCAGAGGTGGAAAGCGAGAGATCCACAGGTAGATATGTCTTTTTCTTGGGTGGAGCTGCTATATCGTGGAAGTCGAAGAAGCAAACAATACTCTCTCGTTCCTCCATGGAATCTGAATTCTATGCACTTGAAACTGCAGCAGATGAAGCAGAATGGCTTCGGGAGCTCATGTATGATCTTCCAGTGGTTGGGGCTCAGATACCGATGATACCGATATACTGTGACAATCAGACGACTGCGGCGGTGGCATCAAATGACATCTTCAACGGGAAGAAGAGGACTGTACGGTTGAAGCACAGGACAGTACACGATCTTATCAAAAGAGGTATGATTGCAGTGATTGATGTTCGGAGTCAGGAGAACCTTGCAGATCCGTTCACAAAGGGCCTCAAGCGCCAGGTGGTTGATGACAAAATAGGCTTGAAGGCATTCTGATAGTGTGTCTTTGTAATCCTACCATAAAGTTTTATGATATTAGTTCAAAGAGAAATCTACTAGGCATCTAACTTTTGGTTCAAAGGAGGATCACTGACTGAAAAACTATCAGGTACAGTGGGTACTTGTTCTCTAGAACATGGAAGGGATACGGACCCATAACCACTGTTGTCTACTATGTATTTTCTGCGAAAAAAAATAGATCCTGTGGAAGGTTGGCTTAAACGCCTTAATGAGTTCTCAGGCAGAGTGAATGCCTGGTGTGCTTTACAGGAAGCACGGTAGAGCAGCACTACAAGGAGTGAAACTCTATGCTACAGTGGGATGACTCCACCACGAGGTTCCAGGTCTGGGGTAATGCCTCGGCTTTGCGAGCCAAGTCATAGCGGCGTAGCACCGCAAATAGGCAGGTAGCCTAATGCTGTATGACGTAATTAAAGAGTTGTAGATTGCACTACAAAGGGGAGGATGGCCCCATGTTACAGTGGCACGACACCACGATGAGGTACCCAGGTAGGGGTAAAGTCTCGGCCTTGCAAGCCATGTCATTGCGGCGTAACACCGCAAGGAAGCCTTAGGCTTCATGCTGAGTAGATTGGCACTACAAAGAGGCTGAGACCTCATGCTACAGTAGTATGACACTACGATGAGGTTCCCAGGTAGGGGTAATGCCTCATCTTCAGGCCATGTCATAGCGACGTAGCACCGCAAGGAAGCGCAAGGCTTCATGCCATGTCTCTTTAATAAAGAACTCACCTATAGTGTATGAAAAGAGATATCAAGCCGTCTCTTGAGGGTAAACTTGTAGACGTCCAAAATTATACACTGAAACCAGGCTGGCACAGGGCCTTTAATGTGCAGCCAGAAGCACACGTAACTACATTTTGTGAGTGGGAAGAATTATAATTGTGGTGCAGAATTTAAGACGTAGTCCATTCTTGTATCATATTGTTATTTAACCCATGCGGGAAGATTCAAGTCGTCAGCGACATCTATCCTAATGCAAAATGGACAGTTACTGTAGGGAACGCTCAACCCTGGACACATATATATGTTGTGATATGTGGGAGATTGTTGGTGCTTTCTTTACATGGAGAGAGCTTGCTTTCATTCATGCCTTGTAAAAGTTTAGTCCCACATCGGAAATGTACCATGAGTTATCTCAACATATATACTTGGTTGTGTTGTTGAGAGATGCACATGGGGTGGTGACCCTAAGGAGGGAACCATGTGGGTGATTTTACTAGGAGGTAAGAATAAGGCTCCAAAGATTAAGCATTAATGCTTTTGTTATTCTCTTGGATTAATTCCATTTGGAGCTAAACCCCAAAGGGGCTTAGCGACTCGGACTCGGGCTCGGGCTCGGGCTCATGAGGCGTAATGTGACGTTTTGTTGGCGCACTTTGCACTTAGCACGTCAGCAGTCATGCGGTCTTATGCGGCATGCGGCTCATATGCGGCCACATGCGGTCTCATGCGGCTCATGCGGTCCATGCGGCACTTGCGGCCATAAGGCCATGCGGCTCATGCGGCCAGGCTGCTGCTGCTGCTGCTGCCGCATGGAGGGCTCCACTGACTGTGCAGGCTACAAGTCAGTTATGGAAAGACCGATTCAATGCGATTAATTCAGATCTATTTTTTGTGGGATTTGAATTAATTTCGTTGCTATCTTTGTGGGATTTGAATTAATTTCGTTGCTATCTTTGTGAGATTTGATTCAATCTTTCCATAACTGAAGAGGCGGCTAGGGTTTCCACCCTCTCTCTATATATACTCTTTTCTGGCCTCCTTTGTGAGTACTACGAATTTTATAAGTCAGAAAAGAGAGAGAGAAAGAGGGAGCTGCTGCGGCCATTGCAAGTCCATCCGAGGAGTCAGAACAGAGGTGACTTCGAGCGTTCCACAAGTTCTTCAACTTGCTGATTCCTTGAAGCAATTCATGTGGGGCGAATCTTGCTTTGAGCAACGGTGTTTTGACACCCCAACAACTTTTCTTCATCTCATCTTTCTCTAGATTATTGTAACTCGTTCTGTCCCAATTGCAACACGTTTGCAAGGAAGAACGAGAGATCTTCTCTTCTCTATTTCCCTCCTTCATATTGTAATCTGGCTATTTGGTTTTATTGTATCATCGTAGATCTTGAGTTTGATCACTGCAAAGTTTTGTGTGACTCTCAGATCTCGATTGTATCAGTTTTCATCTTTGGTCAAACCCCGGGTCTAACATATATATATATATATATATATATATATATATATATATATATATATATATATATATATATATATATATATATAGTTATATATATATATATATATATATATATATAACTATATATATTCCTGTGTTACCACAAAAGTATATCTATTCTTAGATGCTATCAGCATTTCCTCTTTCAATATGTAGAAACCCAAAATAGCTGTGAATTAGTATATATACAAATAGGGAAGGCGACCGTTGCACCAGATACAAGTATAAACATGGTTGGTATAGACTTTGTGGCGTAAAGTAAATGATTGGTGCCAAGATATAGAATAATGTGTATTGGACTTTTATACAGAACCATAGAATAATTTTTCGTAAGTGAGGGTGAGCATTATTCGGTTATGGACAAGTTATTAAATAGAACCAAATAAGATATTCAATTCGATTTGAAAGAAAAAAAAACACTTCAATTTTGGTTTTAAAATATACTCAAAAAAAGTTAGAGAAATTTTGAGTCGCACCCCACTTATTTTATCCAAATTCAAGGTGCACCCCACTGTTTTACCATAATGCAAGACACCCCCCACTTTTGACGGAAAACGTCCAAAACTGACGGTCAAAGGGTTTGACCAATATTTTTTGACGAAAATGCCCTCGTCTCTCCCAAACTCACTGCTGCTGTTGCTGGGTGGGGAGGGGGGGCTGCGGTCTGGGAGGGAGGGGGTGGGGCGAGGTCGAGGAGGAGGGGGAGGGGGGGGCGAGGTCGGGGAGGGGAGGGCGGCAGCCGCAGCCGCGATCACCACCACCACCACCATCACCACCTTCACTATCACCACCACCACCATCACCATCACCACCGCCCCCCTACCCCCTACCGCCGCAGCCACCCTCCCCTCCCCGACCTCGCCCCTCCCCCCTCTTCGACCTCGCCCCCCCTCCCCGACCGCAGCCGCCCTCCCCTCCCCGACCTTGCCCCCCCTCCTCGACCTCGTCCCCCCCTCCCCCGACCTCGCTGCCCCACCCTACCCCCCACCGTCGCCGCCGCCATCCCCTTCCCGACCTCGCCCCCCCTCCTCGACCTCGCCGCCCCCCTCCCCGACCGCAGCCGCCCTCCCACAGCAGCAGCAGCAGCAACAACAATGAGTTTGGGTTTGGGAGAGACGAGGGCATTTTTGTCAAAAAATATTGGTCAAACCCTTTGACCGTCAGTTTTGGACGTTTTCCGTCAAAAGTGGGGGGTGTCTTGCATTATGGTAAAACAGTGGGGTGCACCTTGAATTTGGATAAAACAAGTGGGGTGCGACTCAAAATTTCTCAAAAAGTTATTCAGTTTTGGGTTTCGGTCCAAAATCAAATAAGACTTACAATAATATAAATGTCCTAAATTTTATGCATAGTTTATAATTAAAAATGTGTATATTTTGAAAACGACAATTTTATGTATATGTTTTAAAGTCTAACTTTGAAATACAAAGAATATGTATAAAAATTATATTTTTTAAATATAATTTAACCACAATCTTAAATTTGGGTCCGACGTATTAAATAATAAAAATAGTCGAAGCAAACAAACCGAACACTACTAAAATATGCTTAAATAGCGACGTATATTAGCGACGGCGGAAATACGCGTCGCTGATAATTGCAAATAGCGACGTCTTGTGCTGCACGTCGCTGTCCGTCGCTGCGTAGCGACGTTCAGCGATGTAGTATAATTTACGTCGCTGGCTTGCGACGTTTAGCGACGTATCATGTAGGCGTCGCTGTTTTATTTTATATAGGGTTCCTGGCCCGATCGAAATCCCAAAATTTTTACCCAAAAATTTATTCCCGCTCTCCCCTCTCCCCCTGGCGAACCCTCCCCCTCCGGCGACCACTCCCTCCGGCGACACCCTCCCCCTTCTCCCCCGGCGACCCCGCTCGCCCGTTGACCCCTCCCTCCGGCGACCAGCCTCCCTCCTCCGACGAAGGAGCCTTCCTCGCCGCTTCCTCCTCCGACGAAGCCACCCTCCTCGCCGCCTCCATCCTCCGACGAAGCCACCCTCCTCAGGTAAACCCTAACCCTAGCCCTAGCTATCTAGACACAGACACGGACACGAGAACCCTAACCCTAGCTGCTGGGGTGGTCTTTCTGCCGAGGGGGGAGAGAGGGGTGGGGTTGGGTGCAGGGGGTGGGGGGTCTTACTGTCGAGGGGTGGAGGGAGGGGTGGGGGTACCCGGGGGGTGCAGGGGTAGGGAGAGGGGGGCATGGTTGGGGTGGGTGCAGGGGGAGGGGGGCAGGGGAGGGAAGGCAGGGGAGGGTTGGGGTGGTTGCAGGGGTATGGGGAGGGGGGACAGGGGAGGGGGGAGGGGGTGAGGGGGGGCAGGGGAGGGTTGGGGTGGGTGCAGGGGTAGGGGGAGGGGGGCAGGGGAGGGGGCAGGGGTGAAGTGTATATTTTGGTCGAACACTTAGGCGCTTGCACGTACATTCACTACCGATGAGGGAGAGAGAGAGAGAGTGCGAGTGGGCTGCAGTCCATATCGCTGCTGGTTTGTCTTGTGATATTTTTATTTTTCTTTTCCTTTTTCATGTTTCTTTTCCATGATTGTTGTACGTGTACAGTCTGCCACTTTTCTTTATCGAGTACGATTTTGTTGCTTCTCTCGCTCTTCCTCTTGGTCTCCATTGAATGCTGGTCTACTGCCATTAATATTGGTCGATAGATTTCTCTGTCACATATTGCAAGTGGTACTAAGAAAAAAGAAAAAGAAAGAAAGGAGAGAATAGATGTGACTCAAATGGACCGAAGTAGGTGTAGTAGTAGCAGTAAGAGCGGGACATGAACCGGGCTCATGACATTTTGAACTTTGGAAGACAATGCCATGTTAACTACTTCCTTTCCTTGCTTATGTTTGTGATTTATTATGATATATAATGGTGATGTTAATTCTTTCCAAATGTTAGGATCTTTACAAATCTTGTTGGCTCGAAAAGAAATTTTCTTCGTGCATGCCTACTTCACATTATAGGATTTTATTTTTTGTTCAAGGGATTCGCAAAATGTAGGGATATATACCATTTGAAATTCATTTGAAATTCATTTGAAATCCATTTGAAATTCATTTTAAGAATCTGAAATGTTGACGATATATACCCAAGGTTCACAATATCGGTATCGAAATCGGTATCGGACTATTCCTATGAGTATTGGTATCGGCGATATCGGTAGTATCGGCGGTATCGTATCGGAGTATCGGACTTTGGTATCGGAAAACAAATAATTATTAATAAATTATTTACATTTAAAAATATATATTTTATACATTTAGGCATAATTTTAAGTATTTCAGCATTATTTCTTAGTAGTTTTGAAATTATATGAAATAGTAGTCACCCTTACCGATTGGTTTTGCCGAATTGACCGGAACAAAGACCCCCAATGTCGGTATCGGTCAATATTTGGTATCGGTCTGTATCGGATCGGAACATGCCAAATCGTATCGGTATCGGCCTGTTGGATAATATCATTGTTATTAGTAACTGTCCAATGTCGGTATAGTATCGGAACATGCCAATGTCGGTATCGGTCTGTATAGTATCGGTATCGGAACATGCCAATGTCGGTATCGGTCAATATTTGGTATCGGTATCGATCTGTATAGTATCGGAACATGCCAATGTCGGTATCGGTCAATATTTGGTATCGGTCTGTATCGGATCGGAACATGCCAAATCGTATCGGTATCGGTCAATATCATTGTTATTAGTAACTGTCCGCTACTAATGTGTGTCCCATAATAAGACATTATATACGAATTTGTGCCTGTTGGATAATGTGTGTCCATCTTTGCAGAATTATTTCCAAATGGATATGAATTACTACTTGCGGAATCGTTCATGGATGTACAATCGTCGTCCTAATGATATGTGTGGTGTGCGGGATGAATAAATAGCGGGAGTAGAGCAGTTCCTGCAGTTTGCTAAGGCGTTCCCTCAGTACATGGACGGCACCAAAATTAAGTGTCCGTGTGTGAAATGTCATAACGTGAATGCAAGGACTCCATTGTATCCTGGTTGTGAGGATCATTCACCGTTGGAGGTGGTTACAAGACTGTTGAGCATTAAGTCAGATTTTAACATATCGCAAGAATGCTACAACCGAGTGTTGGAGTTGATTATAGAGATCTTGCCGGCGGGTGCTAAGTTGCCTAAAGACTTCTATCGGTCTAAGAGGATGGTGAGATCGCTCTGGATGGGATACGAGAAAATCGATTCCTGTCGCAATGGGTGCATGCTGTACTACAAAGACGACAAGGACGCAGATGTGTGCAGATTTTGTGGTGCTGATCGCTATAAGACAACTAGTACAGGAAGGTCTACCGGTGCAAGAAGACCGACCGATTCAATGCACTACTTGCCTTTAACGCCGCGGTTGCAAAGATTATTTATGGTAAAAGAGACGGCCGAAAATATGAGTTGGCACATGCGAGAACAGATTGAAGGAGTGTTGGATCACCCATCCGATGGAGAAGCGTGGAAGTACTTTGATCGAGTGTATCCTGATTTTGCTTCAGATCCGCGTAATGTCAGGTTGGGACTATCTTCTGACGGTTTTACTCCTTTTGGTCTTTCGGGATCCCAGTATTCGTGCTGGCCTGTGATTGTCACTCCGTATAACCTACCGCCTTGGATGTGCATGAAGACTCAGTACATGTTTCTAACCGTTATAATTCTTGGTCCGAACAATCCCAAGAGGAACATTGACGTGTACTTACAGCCTTTGATAGATGAGTTGAATCAGTTATGGGAAGTAGGCGCTAACACGTACGATGTTTCCAGGAAGCAGAATTTTCAGATGAAGGCAACCCTTATGTGGACCATCAACGACTTTTCGGCCTATGGAATGTTATCTGGATGGAGCACTCATGGCCGTCTCTCATATCCGTATTGCATGGACCGTAGTAAGGCTTTCCGCTTGAAACACGGAAGAAAATCGTGCTTCTTTGATTGTCATCGGCAATTTCTGCCAAAAGATCATCCGTTTAGAAGGAACAGGAATGCATTTCGTGCCGGCATTATAGAGAAGGGTGATCCACCGCCAAGGTGGTGCGGAGCCACGATATGGGAGGAGGTTAAAGATTTTCCAAGTGCTATCGAAGATCCTACAACTGGGTATAAGTGCGATGGATTTGGTAGAGATCATAACTGGACAAAGAGGAGCATATTCTGGGATCTGGCATACTGGAGTACCAATCTGATCAGACATAATCTTGATGTCATGCATATTAAGAAGAATGTGTTTGATAACATAATTAATACTGTGATGGACGTAAAGGGAAAAACGAAAGACAATCCCAAGGCCAGGTTGGACTTAGAAGAAATATGCAAACGTCCTGCGTTGCATTTGATACAGCAGAATGGAAAACAGTTCCTGCCGAAGTCAATTTTCTCGCTGGACAAGGAGGATAAAGTGAGACTTTGTCAGTGGATCCAGGGCCTAAAATTTTCAGACGGATATGTGTCAAATCTGAGAAGATGTGTCGATCCGAAGGAAAACAAATTGACGGGTATGAAGAGCCACGACTGTCACGTATTCATGGAGAGGTTAATTCCGATTGCATTTCGAGAATTCTTACCGCAGGCAGTTTGGGATCCATTGACGGAGCTTAGCATATTCTTCAGGGATCTTTGTTCTAAGAAATTGCTCGTTGATCGTCTAGAAAAGCAGGAGAAGGACATTGCGGTAACACTATACAAGCTAGAGAGGGTGTTTCCTCCTGGATTCTTCGACTCTATGGAGCATTTGCCGATTCATCTATCCTATGAGGCACGTGTTGGTGGACCCGTCGAATATCGATGGATGTACCCGTTCGAGCGACATTTGAATCACCTAAAAAGAAAGGTGAAAAATAAGGCACGGGTCGAGGGTTCTATTTGTGAAGCCTATGTTCTCGAGGAGATTACAAACTTTTGTTCGATGTATTTCAAGCCTCATGTTGTAACTAATAGAATGAAAGCTTCCAGAAACGATGACGGAGATCATGAAAGTAATGATACAATACTGAAGGTATTCAATGCTCCAGGAAAGCCATCGGATAAAATGAAGAAGAGATATCTGAACGATAATGAGCTAAGGGCTGCTCAGGTGTATGTATTACTCAACTGCGACGAGGAGGAAGTAGAGAAATTGGAGGGGTAAGTAAATAATACGTCTACATTATTTTAATAGTGTTGAGAATAATACTATTATATTAATTGCACGATGTTGTTTTCAGCATATTTAATGATGATGTGAGGTCAGGAAGGCCACACATAACAGAAGAAGAACTAGAACAAGAAATGAGGTATTATTTTCTATCATGGTTGAGTGCATATGTAAGACTTGAGGACTCTGTAATTACCTTTCTGTATATGCACTTGATTTAGAATGAGCTTAATTGCTTCTTTCGTGGTATTTAGGTCGATCGTCCATACGCAAGACTTGAGAATGAGTCTATTAGAACGCTAGCCAAGGGACCAATTTATGCTGCAAAAATATGGCCAAGCTACTGTGTTAATGGGTTTAGGTTCAAGTCAACAACTTGCCCGATCAGAGACAACTTTGTGGATCTCGACTCCACCAAAAATAGCTGTTTGTGTATCAGATCTTCGAACTACAAAGATGTTGATGCGGACAACGATTTCTATGGCGTGCTACGGGAGATCGTGGAGCTGACATATAGTTATGGAATAGAGCCTGCTAAGATTGTGTTATTCAGGTGTGATTGGTTCGATCCGATTGAAGGTCAGGGTTGGAAAGTAGACAAGCACGGTCTTGTTGATATAAACTATCGGCGTCGATATTAAGCCTATGAACCATTTGTCCTATCAAGTCAGGCTCAGCTCGTGTACTTCACAAGTTATCCTAAACGGGGAACAACAAGGTCGGACTGGTGGGCAGTATGCAAGACCAAAGCTAGAAATACCTTTGAGGTTGACGATATAGCTTATCAACAGGATGAACTACCTCTTGTAACAAATATTATAGAAGTGGACACGACGGAAGTTCCTCATTACACATCTAATTGTGTAGAAGAAGTAGAAGTATCTGAAGAGGAAGATGCAGATGAAAGTGAAGATGTAGAGGAGGAAGAAGAAGAAAAAGAAGAAGATGAGCTAAACGAACTAGATGAATTTTCAGAAGAGGATTAAAATCTGTGATGTCTATCATATAAATATGTATTTTTGTAATAATAAATTTGTGACACTTTAGTGACACTTTTATCTGTGACCATGATATTTTTCAAAAATCTGTGATGTCTATCATATAAATATGTATTTTTGTTTTATTGTCATATGTTATTATCAGGTATGACTAGACCAGGAGGACGACGCGGAGGATATTACATTAGGCAGTCCAGTCAGCCTCGGCCTAGGGATGGAGGGGGCAGTTCCGTACCCTCATCCTCCTCTCCGAGTACGCCAGTGTACCATTCTGTTCCCGGTCCATTACCGGGACAGGGCAGTTCCAGCAGGTTGCAGAGTCCTCCCTCGTCGTCCAGCCTTCCTGATCCCGCGTCCAGCATCCCTGATATCCCGTCCAGCATTCCTCCTGTCGACGGCTCTATGGGGGAAGCCGACGCCGAGCATATGGAGGCCGGCGATCAGACTGAACCTGCCCAGGCAGGAGGTGAAAGCGACCCTCCATGCGCTCCCCCGGGCGAGACGCGTATGAAGATTTGGACGGACGGGCCTATGAAGTAAGTTAATTAATTAATATATATTTCTCAAATGATTATATGTACATATATATTCATGAAATTTTTTTATTGTATAAATATCGGCCTTCTGTAGTCCAGAGACAGCTGGGGCTATTTCTGAGGCAGAACTATGGTGGGCCTTGGCTCAACTACTCAGATGCTCCCGCAGATAGGAAGGCCTTTTGGTTCGCCCACTTCAAGGTAAAAAAATTATTTATTTTTAAATTTTAATAATCATTTGTGTATATTATACAACTTTTGTATTTTACTTCTTGTAGAGGACCTATTTCTATCCACCACACCGGGCGGCGAGGATCGAGGGCCAATTTCTTGCCGTCGCAGCCAAGCTCATCCGTGATGCGATCGACGACCAGAAGCGTCGTGATCGCGCCGGACGTCCGATCCATGGTTGGATCACGCCGGATCAGTGGGCTGCGATGAAGGCTAGATTCAGCGAGCCCAAGTACCAGGAGCGGTCTGAGAAGGCCAAGGTGGCGCGGTCGAGCGCCGGTAAGTGGTGTGGTGGCTCCATTCCGATGACGGAGCATTTTCGTTGTCTGGTACGTTTACTATGACGGACATTAATTTATATATAGTTCGATATAGAATGTTTAATACTAATAATAGATAATATATTTTAACAGGTAAAAAAGGGTGAGGACCCGAACATGGTGACCGTCTTCCTGGTCACACATCGGAGGGCTGGGGAGTTCATTGACGAGAGGGCGACGCAGGCATATGTACGTTCTATTCTTTATATTAATTTACTATAACTTAGAAAATATGAAAATAGATATCAATATAGACTTTAGCAAACACTTACACGTTAGCAAACATGTTCTAGGCCGAGTTTGTTCGGCTACAGCAGGAGGCGGCTGCTGCTGCTAGTGCGCCAGCAGAGGGAGGGGCTGGTAGTTCCTCCCAGCCGCCTACAGCTCCATCGGAGGACGAGCTCTGGATGACCGCCGTTGGCGGTCTTCAGAAGGGTACGTACTACGGTACGGGATCCTACGACGTGTATTTGGCTTTGGAGTCATCCCGGGCCTCCTCCGTCAGTGCGCAGTCTCCAGCTTCGCACGCGTCGTCACGAGTTGGGGATATCCTTCGTCAGATCGAGGAGCTGCGTCGCGAGTTGCAGCAGCAGATTTTTGATGCGGTCGAGCGACGATCCGACCCTCCGATCGTCACCGGACGATTTGATGCGGTCGAGCGCAGTATACAGGAGCTGATGAGTCTGCATCAGGCTACAGCTGCCAGCTTGCACACGCTCACCGAGTCTACGCAGCGCACAGAGCGTAGACAGGTGGAGCTGGAGGGATCGCAGAGGAGCATGTCTGCCTCACTCACTCAGGTTTCGGCTTCGCTTGAGGCGAGTACTGAGAGGGTGGTGAGTACCCTTGCTGCGCATGGTGAGCGACTGCGAGAGCTGGAGCAGATACGTCCTCCCGGTCCATCGACGGCGTCGACTCCAGACACTGCACTGCCTCCGGCGCCGACTCCAGACATTGCACTGCCTCCTACTGCCCCTACGGTACAGCTCACCCAGGAGCAGTATGACTACATTCTAGCCCAGTTGAGCGGCAGGGGTCCGCAGTGATTTTATTGGTTTTTTTATGAGTTGTATGTATTGGCCCTATGGGCAAATTGTTTATTCATACACTGTTGTTTATACACTTGGTGGGAGACTTTTTATCATCTTCCATTTTTATTTGACTATATTGGATGTTTGTGAGGATGTGTGTCTGTGATATTTACTTTGCACTGCCTCCTGCTTTTATTGTGATATTTACTTTGTGATATCTGCGACAGGGATGACAAATATACCTACGCTGGGTTATAAGCGATGATCTGATATACAAAGGAGGTGCTGCCGAAATTTTTAAAAAAAATATTGTGTATTTTTGTTATGCTATGTGTCTGTATTTACAGTGAATGTGAAATGCAGTGTTCGGAACCATCGACAGTTTCGAGTACTGTTGTATGTGTTATCTTGGATAGAAATAGCAACAGTTCAGGATGCACTTCTGAGAGCTTCATTTTCACGTCCTTCACTTTCTCGGGACGTCGTAAAGGATCCCGAGAAGATGAAGGACGTGAAGAGGAAGCTCTGAGAAGTGCACCCTGAACTGTTGCTCTTTCTATCCAAGATAAAACATAGAACAGTAAGCGAAACGGTCGATGGTTCGAACACTGCAGTTCACACACACTGTAAACACAGACACACAGCATAACAAAAATATAAATTATATTTTTTTAAATTTTTTTATAATATCTGCGGCGTATAGCGACGTTCTGCGACGTCCTGCGACGGACAGAAGACGTCGCTATACGTCGCTAAATAGTGACGTAACGTCGCTAGACGTCGCTAATATACGTCGCTACGTTGCCCACGTGGCCACGTGGCTGCCATGCCTCGTCATCATATATAAAGTTTTGAAGCGTCGCAGTTGGTCGCTTTACGTCGCAATGTAGGCGACGTACTGATACGTCGCTATCTGTCGCTCATTTTGCGACGTCTAGCGACAATGAGCGCCGCGTCGCAAATAGCGACGTTCGGCGACTAAAGTATCATCTGCGACTTGCCTATAAGCGACGTCTATGTTTCGTCGCTAAATACGTCGCAAATCGATTTTAGCGACGTATTTTCTGTATTTAACGACGTCTCTTGACGTCGCTATATGGGTTATTTTAGTAGTGGAATGACTATCAGTTTAATTTCGGTTATGGCTAATTTCGGTTCGGTTGATATCAAATGTTCACCTCTACTCAGTAATTAAGACTTCATTGTAACTTTGGAGCTCGGTTGGCAGCTTGAAGCTATGCAGTTGAAGATATTTTTTTTGTTTATAGACATAATGTATGGAACAGTGTTGATTGTATCAGTTTTATATGAGTTGTAAGTCTGGTGGCATCCTTCTTGTAATGAGATTCAGTGTTGTAATCGAGTTGTTCCTTTTGGCCTAGAGCCGTCGTAATTCTGCTAACAATTATCAATAAAGAGATTCATTTTTTATATATCTTGTGTCTATCAATTTTTCTGCTTACTTCCACTGCAATGTCTTCTCTTTGAGATTATTTTACACACGGTGTTTGGTGCTTGCCTTGTACAAGTACAATTTAGACTTGTACGACACCATGTACAGTGACGACTTTCGGTCATGCTGGATCAGAACAACATGGCCTAGATCAACAAAATATTATACTCATTGATAATAAACTATAAATGAAAATTAGGAATCAATCCTAAATTAAAAGCCTTAAAGATTTAATCTATATTTCGTTGACAGCCACAGCAGTAGCACATGAAGATCTCTTCGAAACTGTTACTACACTAATGTATGCTTTCACTTTAGTCGTAATCTCAGTTACCATAATCTACTATATTAGTTTGGGCAGCGATTAGCATATTATAGGTGGGTTACATGATTGGATCTGATGCTACAATCTTTAAATATTCCAGACAAAGATTAATAGTTTGGTTTAGATTCTTTAGCACATAATAATGTATAACAAGAATACCAATGTTGGTTCATAACCACCTCAACAAATAACTCAAATCACCAAATACATACAAAGTTAACATTATATCATCTATATATAATATATCAGTATTGGAATAAAATTAAAAATATATAGCTTTAGAGCGATAGGCATACCAACAGTCCTATGTGAATAATTTTATGGTAAGCACGAATCCAACACAAACAGATCAAAGCACAGAAGGAAACAGAACCAAAACAAAACTACAACCACCAAGCAAACAAACAAGTTATATTCACAAACATCCTAATGGGCTGTACCATCATTACAAAGGTTTGGCTTTGTAACTCAGCACAGTAACAGAACAGCTAGGGGACCTCAGCCCTATATCACCTGAATGTAAACCCAGGTATCAAGGTTACAACATAAACATACAAGTCCCATGTTTTCAGTGCATCAAAGTCTTCCATCATATCTCCATCATATGAGCTCTTGAACTTTTTATGCTGAGCAAGATATCACATAGTATCCATGGAAAGCTCAGGAACTTAGGCTCGGAACCATTATAATTTGGATGGTAAGTCACATGATACCAGGCAGACGCCATCCTTGCTCGCTCATCGTCACTGCAGCTACGCTGAAACCACCCTCGCACCTCTTCATGAAGGGCCTTAACAGCAATTATAATCCGGTCCTTCATATCTGCATATCTCCTCTTATCCTTCTGCAGATACATCGGTCGGTTCCTAATGTTACCTGTCAGTATCTCGTCCTCATACTTTGCCTCAAAATAGTTCATCAAAAAACTCAGCTTCTCAGCGTACTGCACATATAGTTCCTCCGCAACTTCTAGAAAAGCCTCGAATCCATCAACTTCAAGATCACAATCATATGGAAGTGGCACAGAAACTACAGGGTTGGAGCTCTGGCTGCTCTTTGTGTAACTGGTAGCTGCCCTAAAGAGTTTTCCCAGTACTCCAGTTGATATATAACCCGGCCTATCCAACCGATCCATAAAATCAGGAAATTCTTTTGGTTTCAACGACCTTGGCATTTCAGCTGGGGCTCCAGTTTTGGCATAGTCTACTGCCATCGAGTGAAGGTTTGCAAGCTGAAGGCAGATGGAGCTGCGTGCTTTGTTTGGGTCCTTGTCGGCATGTACTAAGTGGGCTGTTGAGATGGCACCAAGGGTATCGTTTCTCATGTAGTCAACGAAGAACTTGTGAATTTCCTGCAGTTTTACACACATTATTAACGAGGGAGAAAATAAAATTTTGGACGCGCTATGCAAAGGAGCCAAAGACGAAAACTAAATATAGTAAGGCCTCTATCCTATTAGTATCCATATAAATTTGAGCAAAGCAAGAGCACTCTAAATGCTTAAAGAATACAGAATTTAGTTAGAAATTGTTTAATTAGGTCAAACTAGGTATCGGTGATATGGTTATGTGGATTGTCAATTCAAACTTCACAGATGATTGCAGCTTCCTTGTCAATCCTTGCTCCCATCTAATCATTTTAATGTCTACGGAAAATAGGTTCTTTCACAACTACTTCAAGTGCAAATTACAAATAGTCCATGCATGGTTTTTGATGTACACCTCAAAAGGCAGTTAACTATTTCAGGAACCGACATATGTACAAAATGCTTCATAATTACTTAATAAAATAAGTTAATCTCATATTACGATAAGACTCCTTACTTGAAAGGAAATTTAGATTGATGATTTTGATGATATGAGCTAAAATAGTACGAAAATTAAGGCAAGATTTCCTATCCACCAAACTCAGATCTTGAAGATTCTCTACCAAGCCCTCTCTTAGCCATACTGTGGAGAAGGGAAGAGGAATTTGGCACTACTTAAGTTGATTGATATCAGCTTGTCATAATTTGGTCAAGCCATCTCAATTTGGAGATGTGCTCCGCAACCAAGAACAATTTTGTGGGAAAAGGTTTAGATGATGAAGGCCAAGTAAAATAAATCCACTATTGTTCCAACTACATGAAATAGAAGAGTAAAAGAGGCAGCATGGAGCACATTACTTTATTTATTAACAGCCTTTTGGTGTGAACAATTCATACTTGTGAGCAAACTCACAAACTTTACAAAATAGCTTGCGCTATAAGATTGTTAAAGATACTTTGGAACTAAAATTGAACTGTCTAAGTGCAGTTTATTTCAGTCAGTGGCAATGCAAAGGAAGTACAAATAATGTTAGAAGATTTTAAGTCAGCTGACATGCCTCTAATGTCACTTTGTGATCCATCAGGCGCTGTCTTCTTCCAATGTAGTCCATCGGTTCATCAGTCTTCTGTGGGATAAGTCTTGCATCCCAACAAACAAAATATTGGTCTCCATCTAAGTCCCCTCCAGAGCATTCATTTGGATGAGGCCTGCATTTTCAACATCTCAGCAAACTGATGATATGTGATAAAATTCTCTTATGAAGTCAAAAGTGCATTTTCATTTAGTTGTCACAGTTCCAGGATTAATGGATTATATTGATCATACTCATATAGTAACATAATAAAATATTTGTATCCTTTTAGCAGACCGAGCAGATTCAGATAGTTAAGAGGCGCAATTGGAATATAAAGATCATTGTGAGCGTGTTTATTAGTGTTTATTCAGGTACCACTTTTGTTAGTCTTCCAGAAAAGTGTGAAGAAGCACACTAGAGACCCTTAGCATATTGAGCTAGTCATCTTCTTGAACAGATGACCAAGTCAATCTGCTCATTTAACCAGGTTACCAAATTACAATAAGCCTTCTGGACGTCTCTGGATCAAACAATTTTCTCATTGTGCTTTAAGTATTCATCATGCTACATACTCAATGTAAACGGACCTTTTAGTAATATGATGGTTGTCAAACGGAGTGGAAACACGCTTCGGATATATGCCCAAGCCATATGACTGCAGTTTGCTACAATAAATAAATCCATATCCTTATATAGTTGACAGTAAAGAGCAAATTGTCAGCAGTACAAAATTTGAAGAGAGGTTTTCAAATGGTTAGTAGATGAGTTCTTTGTTATGAGGAAACGAGTGCTGAATATTTGTTTCTTCATTGCTCATGTTCTAAACTTCATTGAATGTCGTTCTCTCTCAAGTTTGTTTCTCTAAAAATACGCTCTCTCAGGTCAACTGCGCTGGGATGCATGGGAGCTTATATGTTAGGAATTTTTTTTTTGGAGATAATGGTCTTCTGCAATAATGCCTCTCATTTGGTTCGATTTGTATTGGGAGGAGAGGAACATAAGACGTTGTCAAAATGCTGTTACTACCTATAATGGGATTATAAGATTTTGATTTTTCGTTTCTTGTTCTGGACAAGTACTGCTCCTATTCTGCTATTGTTAGGACTTATGAGGATAGAATAAGGGGGTCGACTTGTGCAACTGGAGGATTAATCTGGTGTTCTGGTACTACCTATTCTGCTATTTTTCGTTTCTCTAAAAATACGCTCACTCAGGTCAACTGCGCTGGGATGCATGGGAGCTTATATGTTAGGAATTTTTTTTTGGAGATAATGGTCTTCTGCAATAATGCCTCTCATTTGGTTCGATTTGTATTGGGAGGAGAGGAACATAAGACGTTGTCAAAATGCTGTTACTACCTATAATGGGATTATAAGATTTTGATTTTTCGTTTCTTGTTCTGGACAAGTACTGCTCCTATTCTGCTATTGTTAGGACTTATGAGGATAGAATAAGGGGGTCGACTTGTGCAACTGGAGGATTAATCTGGTGTTCTGGTTCATGATTTTCATCTTTTGACCTTTTGTATAGATTGCTATTTTGGCATTTTGCCTTACTAGCTTTTCTCGACCTTTTTGGTCATAGATTTTGGGTAAGCAATAGGTTCCATCCTATTCCCTCAAAAAGAGGTTCTTCAACTTCGTCAGAGTCCAAAAGTTTTAGTGCAGTGGCAAGGATTTTAATATTCTCAGAGTTAACCAGTTTCAGTCGTGAACCAAGCATGCAGTTTAAGTAGCTTGGTAAAATTAACACCAATATTATTCATGTCTCAACACACAGAGGGGTATTTGACCTTACATGTAGGGCTGCAATTGAGCCTGAGTCGAGCTTTTGTATGTTCAAGCTCAGTTCGTTTATGATGTTTTTTATCGAGCCGAGTTTGAGCTCGAGCTTGAGAGTCATGTTCAAGCTCGAGCTCGATTTGGGTCCCTAGCAGCTCGTCTCGACAAGAGCTCGAGCTCGATTATACAGCTCGACTCCCAAACAAAAATAAGTAACTAACATCAAGCTCAATTATACATAACTCTCAAACATTAATAAGTGGTCGCTAGTACAGGGCTCGGTTATATAGGTTGGCTCTCTACCAAACACTAATAAGTGGTCACTAGTACAACGCCCGATTATATAGGTTTGATCTCTACCATTGTAGGTTTAGATTGCGGGCTTTGGTTCATTGGCAACATTCTCAAGCACTAACAAAAACTTGAGTTGCAGCGAGTCCGAGTCTTATAACCGAATCGGGCCATATTCGAGTCAAAAGACTCGAGTACACTTCGAGCTTAATAGTTGAGCTTCCTCTGTTCAAGCTCGGCGCTCACTAAGGGAATCAAGCTCAAATTTTTTCAAGCTCGACTTATTAAGATACCCATGTCGAGCCGAGCTTTTGCTGAGCTGAGTTGAGCTCAAGATATGCTTTTGTAAATTTGCACCCCTACCTACACAGAAGACGGGAGTGTTATAAGCCATAACCAGAGGTGGACCAAGTGTTTTCTTTTTGTTTCCTATTATGTAGATATATGTAATCTATTATATAAATGTTTTATGACATTCACAACTAAGTAGTAGTTTGGAGATAAGTATACATGATTTTAGCCAAGTGGTTTCAAATTCAATCATTAATGTCTCCTTAAATTTTAATTAAAGGTACTTTTGCCCCCCTTCCAGTCGTGCCTTAACACTACCCAAATCCTATGTTGTACTGGGCACTAGGCGAGGCGAGGCGACATGCCACCCGCCTCGCCTAAGCGCTCGCCCAGGATCCGTTGCTTTCAGTCCCATTTTTTTGTAAATATCCATACAACAAATATGTAGTATAACTAATAAGCAATAAGTATAAAAGTAATATAAGAAGCAAAAAATATGAAATAACTAATATTCAACATCAAGTAAGGATAGGAAGCATAATGCGCGACCCTAGGCAGGCCTTTTTTTCCCCTGGACGACCCTAGGCGGACGCCTAGGTGTGCCTAGGCGAGCAAAATCTCACCCAGAGAATTTTTTCCCGGGTCGAGACGAGACCTCTCCAACATGCACACCTAGGCGTCGCCTATGACAACATAGCCCAAATCCACTACTCCTTACGACTAGCCTCTCCACCTCCGACCTCTCCCAATGTTCACAACCGCACTCGCCCTCTGCCATCATCGATCAACCCTAAGCCAATGCCCAAGCACCCCAAGCCAGAGTTGATCTGTCCCCTCCGTGTTAACCCGTGTCACTATCCCTAGTCTCCCTCAACCCTAAATTAGCGACGTTTCTGTATATACGAAGCTCTCACCCTTAGTGCATCGTTTAATCCTAATTGATTTCCTTTGCACCCGCCTTTACTACTGCCCACACTCACACCCATATTGTTGTATGACCTAAACCTATTCCCCCACAACCCTTTTCTAGTGTAACCGTATACGTTCTCAACCCCGTAGCACATATCACCCTGTAGTCCTTTTTTTTTTCCCTTAAACCCAGTAGCTAATATTCACCCACAAGACCAGGACCATTCTCTCAGGTTCTTAGGTGATGATGGCGACTAGCTTGGGTGGTCCTTCCTCTCGAGTTCTTAGGTGATGATAGCGAGTCACTTGGGTGATAATGTTTTTCTTCCTCGATAGACTGATTGGTGCCCATTCTGGGAATTATTTCTCCACTGGAGTTGTGCTCTCCTTTCGAGTGCACTCTTCTTAGCTTTACGGCATCTACTCCGACATCTTCTGCAACTATATCCTATGTTTCATCTTCTTCGTCTTTTCCTTCTAATGATAGTTTCTTTGCTTCATTTTCTGGCACATCTACTCAATTTCCAGCCCTCAGTGTCACGATTCAAGGGGAGCTTGATTTGATCTTTCTGTAAAGCATGGGAGTGGTACCTTTCTATGAAGCATAAGAGTGGTACTTCAAGGTCCGGGATGTATTCATTGTGGTCGCAACCATTCCTCTGATTATTATTGGATTGAGTTTGATAAACTTGTTTGGACACATCACATTATAATATAGGGAACGACCACGAAGATCGAACCTCCCAAGTGAGGAACCGAAATGGAGGCCAAGATGGTGTCAAAGTGTGGAGTTTATCGAGGTTGGCGTGTCGAAATGTCGTGGGACGAGAATAACTACACCGGCCGAAGTCAATGCTTAGGTTGTCCAAATCTACAGACGATTGTGCTCGAATCCACAAGTACCTCGAGTCTACGAGACTACTTCAGTCCACAAGCGTACTTGGAGTCCACCAAGAAGAGAAATGCTCTAAAAAAATTAATATCATATGTTAATCCTCATTGAGGCTACAAAGAGACTATATATAGCCAAATACAAAAGAGGTCAATGAAAGTAAACTCAAACTAAAAAATATGAAAAGTCCTAATTATCCTAATGTCCAAACAAGACTTGTAGCCATTTTTTACTTACTACATAAAACTAGTTAAACTAGGTGCCAACTACTCTTTGGCACACTTCACGGTTATTATGTCATATAGGGGTTGTTTTCTACATCAAATTTCCCTGCTTGAACAATACTCGTCCTCGAGTTTTTCCTTGAATATTAAACTCGGTCCGTCCACAACAAAAAAATTTAGAGTATAACACGATTCTCTTGCTCTCGGGGTTCCAGTTTTCCAAAATGCATAAATCAATCTCATGAGCACAATCTTGGGTTAGTATTCAAGTCCTCTATGAGCATGAAGGAGGTATGGATCCTTAAATAAGTGTAACTCCTCCAATCCACATGGTCGTTTCACTGCAAAACCATCAATATTAATAGCATCGAGGAAGAAGAAAGCATGTGCTCATAAGCCTCGGACGAATGTTGTCCAACGAGCACGCAAGACAAGGAGTAGAGTATGCATGCACACAATTGATGATCAAGTGTCACTTGCGCTATGAAGACCATCTCATAGTGCCATCGATACTAGTCTCCCTTCGGGGCCTTCGAAGATGGAGGCTTGTGTTCGAAGTAGGCGTGAGAATGCGCTTTATAAAGTCTTTGCTAATTACTAACCATAGGATTTGTGGTGGTGGACTAAAAGAACCCCTAAGGATCATACGTGGCCGGATATCGAAGAGCAATATCATGCATGCGAAACACGACCTCACGTGGTGCTCGGGGTAATGTCAAAGATATTGTCGGTAGCATGATATCCTAGGCCTCGGTCTTGGAAAGTAGCAACGAATAGGAAATGACGGAAGGCAACTCAAGACTCCCTCCTCTATCAACCAACGCTCTCTTCTCGCTAGCCTTCAACTCGGTCTCCCTCGACTCATTTCCATACAAAACTAGAATTGATGTTCTCTCAACTTTAGAAGTTTCGAGTATGTCCGACTCCATCAGTGACAAGAGGGGGATATCCATTGGTTCTTCATCATTGTGATTATGCTCCGAATAGATATAAGTTGGATGCTTGAGTTTCTCCTCGAGCTTTTCAGAAACGCGGATGGATTGATCTACTTGCACGCCTCTCCAAGATCAACAGGCGAAGGCTTGCTCCCCATGAATCTACATGCATCTTCTTTTGAGATGCACGAGATATATGCTCCTTGTCCCACCATGATAATGCCCTCCCCTTGAGGCTTGAATCGATACACGGCCAATTTAAATTGATTTCACTGTGGGATCTCCATATGTTCGAAGAAGTGATCCTCCTCAAATATTCAATCGAGAATTTTACCGAATTGCAAAATCATATCAAAGTATGTAAGTTCCATCATTCTCTTATAAATAATGAAAATCTCTCGAAATTAGTGTTGCAAAAATTCTCCTAGTCGGCCGACTAGACGGCGACTAGTCGGTAGTCGGACCTGACCAACTCGATTTCGCCCCTAGTCGGCCAAAAATCGGTAAGTCGGACAAAAAATTGTATTACAAGTTCCAATAAAGCAAGAACTTCGAATTATAAAAAACCAATCATTAAATCCAGATAAAAAGACATTAATAATTGAAACATAAGACTAAAATCTTCATAAATTAGATAAAAATTACCTTAATCCGTCATCCCAGTCCCTTTCTCCGCCGTCGCAGCCCTTTCTCCGTCATAGCAACACCTTTCTTCGCCGTCGCATCCCATTTGTTATGGAGGATGATAAAAAAAAGAAATTGAGGTGGAGTCGGAGAGACGGAGAGGGAAATGGAGACAGAGAGAAAAACGGAGGAGACTCTCCTCTCTCTCTCCTCTCCATCGGTTAAAGAAAGAAGAAAGGAGGCAGAGGTTTCTGTGTTGAAGAAAGAAAAAGAAGGCGAAGGAGAGAAACTTCTCGTATCTATCAACTTTTATTATGTTAGGGTTACTTAACGGGTCGAGGCGGTGTGTCATTGGGTAGGAACCCGACCCACCTATTGTATTATAGAGTAATATATATAGTTTTGGTCTGTTCATGGGTTTGGATTTGTTGTTAACGGGTTTGTTCTTTTCTGGTAGTGTAATAGTTTTAGAAAAAACCTACAGTAACACATGAGTTAGTCAAACTCAATTTTTTTAGTTTATTTTTTTGTAATATATATATATATATATATATATATATATATATATATATATATATATAATTTAAAAAACACAAAACGATTAATCCGACTAGTCCCCGATTAATCTCTAGTCCCCGCGAACCGACTAGCGTCCGACTAGCAATTTTTACAACCTTGCTCAAAACGAGCGTCACTGCCCTCGATGGCACAATCAGACATTCCTTCATTATAAAGCAATAGGACGACTATCTACGAGATCTCTTCTTCGGCGCAATGGCACAATAAGGTTTACAATGGAGATCTACTACCGAAACTGTGGAGCGATTGCTTGCATAGGTAGTTGTTGGATGAAGGTCGAAATGAGGACTATCTCGGGTGGTGCTTGGCAACGATCGGAGACGAGGAGGGGTGGCCATGATTGACGATAACACAACAGACGATAGGCGGGGACCAGAGGTGGATACTCCTACATGCAACATTTTTTGTAGAGTTGGTATAAAATGAATGGTTGAACGAGACTGTGATAGGCAACAACCAAACATGAAGAGAGATAGGAGGGGGTGTTGCAGGGATGAGAAATGTATTGTTATGTTTCTTTGATGAAGAAGTTAAACGGGTTTTGGGAGTGAAATGGGTTAGGTTAAATGGGTATGAATGAAAGTGGGTTTAAGTTAAATGGGTAGAGGAGTAGGTTTAAGTTAGATGGATATGAACTTATGCGAAATGGTTATGGGTACATGATTTAAGATAAACGGATCTTGATTGGAAACAGGTTGGGATGGAAATTAGGATTAGGGTTTTGTATGTTAGATTTAGGGATAGTAGCGGTTGGTTGAAATAGAAAGGCAGTGACGAACGAGGGGTGATCGGAGAAGCTAAGGTTGGTAGCAATGATGGCGGTTACGATGGGTGCCGACGAGGATAATTGTGAAGATCAGGGGATGTGATGGTGGTGACTTCAAGAGTGAAACGGGATCAAACGAGACGGAAGAAATGTCGGTTACGATGATCGGGAAGATTGACGGGTGGTAATATGGTAATGGGTGGTGATATGGTGATGGCAATTGGGATCAGGGTTGGGAAAGACAGGTAGGTGATCGAGGCGGACGAAGACAATGGCATGATAATGACAAGTCAGAGGGGATGATGAGACAGTGGGGTCGGGTACGATGAGACAGTGGGGTCGAGTTGTTTCGGAACGACATAGAGAGGAGGCCGATGTTGTTGATGTTCATGGTGATTGTAACGGTGATATGGAAAGGGGAATGTAGATGATAAAAAGGTTGGCGAAGGTGATTGGAATGGTCAGAGATATTGACGAGGAGGCTTTGGACACCACGGGAATTGAACCTCACAAGCGCTGAAGGACGATACCGGATTGCGAAGTTTGACGAGATTGGATCTCTGAAACATCGTCGGATAAGGATAACTACATCGGTTGAAGTCGACGCCTAGGTTGTTTAGACCACGGACGATTATGTGTGAATCCATGAGCACCTCGAGTACACGAGGTTGCTTGAGTCTACAAGCGCACTTTGAGTCTACAAAGAAGAGATGCTCTAGAAAATTTTAATATCATAGGTTAGTCCTTGTGTAGGCTAGAAAAATACTATATAGCCAAATACAAAAGAGGTCAAGGGAAAATAAAAACTCAACCTAAAAGACATATAATGTCCTAATTATCCTAATGTACAAACAAGATTTGGTAGCCATGTTTGACTTATTACATAAAACTAGTCAAACTCGATGTCAACTCTCTTTGGCACACTTGTCGGTTGTTATGCTATATAAGGGTTGTTTTCCTACATCACTTTACTTCGACGACATCTACTACTTAGTACTCTCCAATTGGTTTTTGTGTGCCATTCCTCGCACGCAAATTGACTGCAGAATGACTAGTATGACTGATTTATTCACACTCATTCAACTACATTATTGCTCCACCATTTATATCAGACCCCCAACGTTGCTTATGTCAGTCAGCATCGATTCTGGACTAGATTATGGTGCTACTTCTCACATAAGAGGAGGTCGATCATGTTTCTCTACTCTTCCACCTGTCTACATTGGTTTACCTTCTTTCTATTAGTTATCTCACACAGTCTTCAAAATGATTTGTCATCTTTTTGGATTTTTGAACTGAAGCGATGATTGATGACTCACGGATCTCGAAGGGGTAACTTGTACTACTTGGATGGACCCCTCACACCTACTCGGTCTTTTGTTGATTTTTCTACTTAGACAATATCTCCTCTTCAGTGGCATCCGCGTGTTGGTCATCCCTCTTTGTGGATGCTTAAACATTTCTTGCCATTAGAGTGTTTCTCTCTCGTTTTCAGCATCCAGAACTTCTCAAGGAATCAAGTACCCTCGACTTACTTATTAATCATGTCACTAACCAAGGAAATGCATACCAAATTTACCGCTAAATAGGCCACAGATAAGAGTCTTTGAGAACAACAAATCTGCTTAAATTCAATGACATTTTTATGTTCGAAGTGATCTAGATTGCTGATATTTTAGTCAAAAAAGAGTCTGGTTTTCAGCATTCAAAACTTTTCAAGGAATCCAGTGTCCTCGAATTCCTTATTAACCATGTAACTTACCAGGGAAATACATACCAAATCTTCCGATAAATATGCCACAATAAGAGAATCCTCGGGAACATCAAATCTGCTTAATTCAAGGGTAATGATCTTTTTTTGTTTTCAAGGTGATACAGATTGTTGATATTTGTCACACAAAAAAAAACATGGTGCGCTAACTAATTATGACAGAGTTATCAGTAAGTACCGATTATCCATTGAATCTTTAAAACTATAGTTGCAAGAAAATATAAGAGAGTTAATACCTTTGTCCTTTCCGAGGGAAGATGAGGCAATCAGATGAACCCATACCATCCAGCTTAGCGTCATAAACAGCCTGGAGGACTCTAATATCACCGGGATGAAGGCAGGGATTTTTAGTAACCACCACCTTTCCAACTACCACCGCTGATGAATTAGTAATTTTCTCGAAAAAAGGTTGATTCTCACATTGTAGCTCTTCCTCTGTCATAGTTACTCTGAGATATACTTGACCATAGTCCAATGTGCCTATTTCATCCATACATCCAATGAGGATTCGGCCTTTGGGAACAAATATCCGGCATCTACTTCTTATTTCAGATAACAGATGTTCCCGATAAGATTTAAGCATCATTAGAAGATATGGCTCCGAACTTGGTTCGTATTTATTCTCTAACATCTTTACAGCTGCTTTGATTTCAGAACCTGACATTCTGTGCAAAACTGTCAAAGCAGTTGCTCTGTCTGTTAACATATCATCCAAAAGATGAATATGCTCATGCTGCATCAACTCAAATATTTCATCATCAATTCCCAATGTAGTAAGGAGAGTAACAATTTCACGATTCAAAAAACATGGAGAATACTTACTCCAGTTGGTGATGTTGAGCATTTTGTTATCAGATTTAAACTTCGACATACTTGGCCTCAGGGAGAGTTTTTTAAATGAAGTCCGGTCAACAGCTACAACTCCTTTATATCCACCATATCTAATTTGAAATGCCGAAGGAACAGAACTCAATCCGCACTTCTGTGCAACCTGCCTTGCAAAGTTTTGAGATATTTTCCCAATACCATCTGAAAAGCAATACTTGATACCACCAGTAGTAACTTCAACATCTTCAATATCTTCAACTTCGTAGGGTCGGACGTCCACTGTTTGCGTAGAAGAGCTGAAAAGTTGACCCATTCTTGCAGCACACTTGGAGACACTGCGGATTTCACTGAAATTGCCCATCCATTCTCTAATGTGTTCAGCAGATACGTGGTCATTAGAAGCAAACATCCAAACAGAATTATCCCGAAGCTGACTCGCAGAAAATGCTAAAAATTCAAAGTGCTTTGACCCTATGGAAATTCCATCTCTGAGAACCGACAGTATTCGGTCGCATATTCCAGTTCTATAGGGTTTAGAGAATATGTTTTGCTCAAGCCTTGTAGAAATTGTTTCTGGAGGAAGCTTGCTCAAATCTTCATCGACAAAAGAAACCCGAAGAAAGTCAGAAGCATGTCCGGAGTACTTCTTTACCACATGTTTTACCACATAGTTCCATTTTTCAAGTTCGGGTCCCAAAAAGTAAACCCTTGATGGAGTAACAAGAACTCTATGGCAGCTCATTAAGTTGTCACCATGGATGACTTTCTTGGTTGATAAACTTTGTCGTCGTCCCACCGAAACTCGGATGAACTCTAGAGGCTTGTAGCAAGTTGACTCCAGTCTTTGCATTTTCATAAGGATTTCGAGGGCAGTATCTAGAGTTAATTTACTTAGCATGTCAAAAAGATAAGTGGTGACCTGTGCCGAAGAGATCTTTTGCATGTGAACCAGAGAATTAATCTGAAATAAGACCTCAAACGGCACTGTACAATCACTTTGGCAGCTTACGATAGGAACTAGTTTTGGCGAAGAATATAATAGTTCTCCCTGCACGAGGAACAGATCCCCCAATTGTCCAGAGAATGGTAAAGTATTGAGGATGTAAGAAGATAAACATTCATCTGCAAGTTCCAAACAAAGATAACAAGATCTTCCAATGATGCTAGATGCAGAGAAATCTGACTCACGAACCCAAATAAATTGAAGATCTTCTTTACAGAAATGAAACCGAACACTACTAACTTTCGAGTTCAGTGTAGCTCCAGTCATTTTACGATATATCCTTGGAGCATACTTGAGCTGAGAAATTATAGGGTAAGTTTGCAATCCATAGAAATTGTTTAAGAAAAAGTGAATGCGTGAATTATGAAGTAAAAGGAAAAAAGAAAAGAGGAAATGAAAGACATGAGCTCTTCTTTCTAATATAAGCTCCGAAACTAAAAACATCCTGAGTCCTGACTGTTTATCTCGAAAGAACGAATTTTAAAACAAGTACACTGAAATTACATTAAGAATATACAAAGTGCAAATTAAAAGAACTCCATGGAAATGCACAGCAATATTTCATTTCGACCATTAATATATGTTTAAGGGCACCTGAAGCTACATAGTACCACAATCAACATGTGACTAATAAAGAAATATATAAAAAAAAAAAGTTGAAGTAGAGATACATAAGGTATAGCAACATGACAGCATAGGGAGCAAGCAAAGACAGGGATCCATCCCAAAAAAATTGACAAATACATGAAAAATTGTCCCACTCCCACTACAAGCAAATGAAGTGAAATAAGTGCTTCATGCTTAACCAAAAAACAAGCATCTAAGGGCAAGTGTTCTTATAGAAACTTGTCTAAGGGGTATAAGCTAAGTGTACATAGTTCATCATTGTTTCAGCTTCTCTTACAAAATGAGACCAGCTATGGCAAACATTAAGATTGAAAATGTTACTGAGATATACAGAGCAGATTCATGATGAACCATCAACTCAGAGCTAATACCGAGTCCAACATGAGGCAGCCATGAGAGAACTCAAAGAAGCATGGAAGATGGGGGCAGAACCTACTTTATTTGTTGTAGGATGAAATAATTGGATGGTTTACTATTGAACGAAGGATTACATATATATAGGAGGATGACTAGCCGCCTCCTTGTTCTTTACCCGAAGTGGGATTAAAGCACATAACTAATGTACGACTAATATTCTTAACACCCTCCCTCAAGCTGGAGCATATATGTCAATCATATCCAGCTTGTTATAAAGAAGATAAACACGAGGACCGAAAAGAGACTTCGTAAATATATCAGCTATCTAATATCCAGTTCTCACATGGTGAAATGTGATCATCCTCTTCTGATATTTATCATGGACAAAGTGAATGTCAATCTCAATGTGTTTCGTCCGTTCATGGAATACGGGATTGGTAACAAAGAAGCTGAACACGAGGACCCAAAAGAGACTTCGTAAATATATCAGCTATCTGATATCCAATTCTCACATGGTAAAATGTGATCATCCTCTTCTGATATTTATCACGGACAAAGTGAATGTTAATCTCAATGTGTTTCGTCCGTCCATGGAATACGGGATAGGTAGCAACATGAATAACGGACTAATTATCACACCACATATTTATTGCTTTCAATCATGCTTCTTCTCCCAGCTCTTATTGAAGATGCTGCAGATATAACATTTCTATGGCGTCATGAGCAATTGTTCGATATTCTGCTTCCGAACTTGATCGTGAGACCACACTCTGCTTCTTACTCTTCCACGGTACTAAGTTTCCACCAATGAATACTGAGTAGCTGGATGTAGATTGTATATCCGTAAGACTTGCACCCCAGTTCACATCTGCAAAACACTCGAGATGAGTAGAGGATATCCCTGATTCTCCATCTAATTTTTTTTTTCGGATTCTAGGTTAGATAGCGTAGGATTCTGAAAATTGTCTGCCAAAGTGGAGCTCGTGGAGAAGCCATAAATCTACTCGCAATACTTACAACAAAGAAAATGTATGGACGAGTCATAACCGTCAAGTAGTTGAGTTTTCCAACAACTCGACGATACTGATCCGGATTGGTCATCAGTATCCCCTTATCGAGGAGTAACTTTACTCATGGATCCATGGGTGAGGTTAATCGCTTAGCTTATCATTCCTATATCAGTTAGATGTCCAGCACATACTTTCTCTGAGACATTACAATGTCCTGCTTACCTCGTGTGACTTCAATGCTTAAGAAATACTTCAATGATCCCATATCCTTGGTCTGAAACTGTTCACCCAAAAAAAATTTTAGCCCTGCAATATCATGGTTGTCATCTCCCGTAATCACAATATCATCGACATAGACACCAAGTAGTATCCTTCCAGCTGATGTCTGACGATAAAGTACCGAATAATCTTTCTTCGATTGATACATGCAAAACTGGGTAAGAACATGTGTAAATCGACCAAGCCAAGCACGAGGTGATTGTCTGAGACTATAGAGAGCCTTCCGTAGATGACATACTTTACCCTTCCTTGCAACGAACCCAGGAGGTTGCAACACATACACTTCTTCGTCAAGATTCCTATGAAGAAATGCATTTTTCACATCCAGCTGAAGTGATAGCCAGGCATAGCGGACGGTTAGGCCAGGAGCATACGCACAGAGGTAATCCTGGCAATTGGGGAGAAGATCTCAAAATAATCCTCACCATAAGTCTGAGAATATCCTTTAGCCACCAGACGAGCTTTCAGTCGATCAAGAGTGTCATCCGGTTTCACCTTGATTGTGAACACCTATTTGCAACATACCGCCTTCTTACCAGTAGACAAATCCACTAGGTCCCATGTATGATTCTTTCGAAGTGCTCGCATTTCCTCTTCCATAACGATACGCCAACCATGATGTTTGAGTCCCTCATATGCAGAATTGGAGATCTGAATCCCATAAATAGTAGCTACCAAGGATTGAGTATGGCTCGCGAGCCCTTCGTAGTTGTAAACGTACGAAGGATGGTCACACCATGCACGACGGGGACGAGCCGGTATATCAGGAGGTGGTAGAGCAGTAGAGTTGGAGGAGGACTCAAATGATGACGCATGCTCTATAGTTGTAGGCACTATTGATGATGCTTGTTCTGGCGGAGCTGGTGTTTACAGATCATTGGACAGTAAGAGTGGCTCGGTAGGGGAGGGCACCCTTAGGGGGGCTTATGTGGTTAAATAAGGTACAATAGGAAGTTCTCTTCTGGATAAATTGTCAGAGCATAATCGTTATTTGGAGGATGTAGTGGAAAATCGATCTCAATAAGGTAACACCCGAGACATAAAATACCTCTTCAAAGTTGAAAAAAATAACAATACCCATTTTGATCCTTAGGATAATCCAAGGAAAATACATTTGATTGCCTTCGGATCTAAATTTAGAAAGGGTAGGTCGAGTATCCCGAACATAACACACGCACCCAAAAACTTCGAGTAGCAAGAAAAAACGACATTCGACTAGGATATAATCGAAAAAAAGAGTGGCTCCATGGAATACACGAGACGACATACAATTAATTAGATAACAACCCTTAAGGACTGCATCTGACCAAAAAAATTTGGGAGTACGTGCATGAAACATAAGAGCACGTATTGTTTCCAAAAGATGGTAATTCTTGCGTTCGACCATACCATTCTGCTGTGGTGTATAAGGACATGAAATTTAGTGGATGATACCATGTCTAGCTAGATGAGAATTGAACTTATAAGACAAATACTCACGACCATTGTTACTCCGAAAACGCTTAATAGATTACCAAAATTGGATTTTGATTTTCACACAAAAATTGCACCAAATATCAAATAAGTCGAAGTAATCTTTCATCAAGTAAACATAGGTGAGTCATGAGTAATCATCAACAAAAGACACAAATATATGAACCCCATAACCGATTCAACAGGACAAGGACTCCATATATCATAGTAGACTAATTCAAAAGGGACTAAAACAGATTTATCCAAACCCATTAGAAAATATGTACGATGATGTTTGGCTAGACTATACGACTCATAATGAAAATGGGCACGAAGATCAAGTGATGGACACAATTGTTGCAGAGCTTGGATAGAAGGATGACCAAGCCGAAAATGCACTCAAATGGATCTCGACACATACTGGCACAAGCAACAAAAGAATTCAATTCAACCAAGTATAAGCCTCTAGCCACATACTCATAATGAAAAGGGGTACGAAGATCTAGTGATGGACATAATTGCTGCAGAGCTTGGATAGAAGGATGACCAAGCCGACAATGCAACTCAAATGGATCTCGGCACAAACTGGCACAAGCAACAGAAGAATTCAACTCAACCAAGTATAAGCCTCTAGCCACATACCTCTACCAATAGTCTTCCCTGTCTTCAGATCCTGAAAAATACAACCATCAGAAAAGAAAGTTACTAAGCAGTGTAAATCTCGAGTTATCCGACTAATAGATAATAAGTTGAACGGATTTCCAGGTGTATGTAAACTGAAGCGAGTGGTAGGGTGGAAGAAAGACACGCACTACCTCTTCTCCGGATTTTCAGAGAACTGTCATTCACAACAGTAATATCTGACACACGACCCACAAATTCATATTTATGCAACATACAAGCATCACCTATAATGTGATCAGACGCACCCGAATCGATTACCCACTACTTCGATCTGACCACACACGCCGCTGAGTACCCGACTGTGGATTCAGAAGTGGAGGCTTCACCACAACGCTGATCTTGAAAGTCAGCAAATTCTGCATGTCTCTGCAGCTATATGCACGGATTGCCTTCCATCATTAGGAGTATCCGATGCAACATTAGCAGCAGTACCTTTGGAACACTGCCATTGAAAATGGCCAGGCTGACCACAATTGAAACATGTTCGCGGTCATCCTCCATCATGTCCACCATAACCTCGTCCACCATCACGGCCAGCATTCCGGCCACCATGTCTACCACCATGGCCTACACAAAATCCACCTCTAGCAACACCTAAAGTAGATTGATTAGCAGGTGTGTCACTCGGACCATTCCTAACTACTTTTGATGCACATAGGACACGAAAGTGAGCTTCTGTCAGCTATGGAACCTCTGTCCCAGCAATAATTTAAGACCTCGCAGAGTCTGCATCAGGACGAAGGAAGGTAAGATATGTCATGACATAGAGTTGTTGGCATTGTGCCATTGCCTCACTGATATCTGTCGTCAAGGGTAGCACGCGATCCGCCTTATCAGTTAGTACCTTAAAGGTACGGAAGTGGTCCTTATGTGACTTGTCTCCTTAATCGGCTCGGTAGATGCCAACGACCGAGTCATAGATGCAAGACAAATCGCGTTCACCATCAAATGCAGACACAATGACCTCCAAGGTTGTAAAAATCGTTAGTCGGCCGTTAGTCGGTTCGCGGGAACTAGGAGTTAATCGGATTAATCGAGGACTAGTCGAATTAATCGGTTTGGTTATATATGTGTGTGTGTGTGTGTGCGCACAAAAGAAATGCAAAAAAATAGCAAAGAAAAGAAAAAACAGAAGAATAAAAAACACAGTGCAGCAGCTCGTGTTATCCACGGACCACGGTGCATATTCATTCTTCTAAAATATTGCATAGTGTTTCAACTTTCAAGGCTGAAAAAACACCTTATAATATGCATATTCAATATTTTAACATATGATTCTTATGTGTTCCACATTGCAGTAGTGCACATGATGTGTTTCACAGTGCAGTAGTGCATAACATCACATGACACAACCACCAAAAAAGGAAAAAAGCAAGCAAAAAAAAAAGCAACTGCTGCCGTGCACAAAAAAGAAGCAAAGAAGGCTAAAGAAAAAAAATGCAAAGAAGGTGTTCTTTCAGCCGAAGCACATGGCACAAAAAAAAAGCAAAAAGCAAACAAAAAAGCAAAGAAGGCTAAAGAAAAAAAAATAGAAGGCTGAAGAATTACGTGCAGCTCGGCGGAGCCGGCCGACGGATTGTCGGAGGCGGCGGTCGACGGAGATGGCAAACGGATATATCGGTAATTTTCTTCTCCCTCTCTTCTTTTTCCTTCTCTTCTCTCTCCTCCTCTTCTTAACACTGTGTAGCAAGAACTGATGTTGCAGTCGGTTGTAGATTTTTTTTTGCATTGGATTTTAGGGTTGGGTAGGCTCTTGACCCTTTTTTTTAAACTGAAGTCCAGTCGGCCGACTAGGGGCCGACTAGCCGTAATTGGCCGATTTTTTTCATCTAGGCGATTTTCCCTGGCGACGGGCAAAATCGAGTTGGCGGCGGCCGACTTCCGACTAGTCCCCGACTAGTCGGCCGTCTAGCCGAATTTCTGCAGCACTGATGACCTCTCATAACTCTTTCATTGAATCCGTTCTAAACCATGTCCTCAACTGATGGTTCCATCAAATTCATCAACTGTGTAAACAGTCGACTGTTATCTGTCTCTCACTGCTCGTATGTGGGATCAATCACTGTTGGAGGGTTGTCAGTCATATGCTTTGACAACCGCATTTTCCGAAACGTCTTCTCAACCTTCTTGTGCCACGTTAGGGTAGCTGTCTGGTCCATCCAACCGTCGATCGACCAGTCGAATCGAAGATATCGTTATAGCAGTGATTGGTGTTCCCACCTCTGTGTTTCTGATACTGGTGCTACCAGCACTGCTATTTGCCGCAATGTTCATCATCTTCAGGTTCTCGATTTGACTGTCGTTGATCGTCTCGACTTGTACTCACATCAACCTCGCCAACACGCAATCAACGTTGCAAGAACTAGCTTGCACAATATTGGCAGGAATTCGAATGAGGATCGCACAAATCACGACAGAGATTCGTACAATCCAGATTTCTCTCTGTTAGATCTTGATGCGGATACCGGACCAGGAACAGAGATTCACGCAAACAAGCAAGCATTCTCCATGTTATCTCCTGATGTCAGTGTCGAGATTCAGAGATTCATGCAAACAATCATAGTTTACCCTCTGAATGCCTTAACTCTGACAAGTTTTTTTTGGGAAGCTAGGGTTAGGTTGGGGTAGCGGCGGCTACGGATCTAGGGTTAGGATTTGGGGAAAGGGGGGGGGGGGGGGTGGGGTTTCGAGCGAGGGGAGGGGAGGGTTGCCGCTCGAACAGGGGCGTCGGGAGGGGGGGGATTGATCGGCGGAGGGTGAAAATAATTTTTTAACGGTTTTGGAGAGAGAGGATGGTATTGCTCTGATATCATGTAGGATGAAATAATTAGATGATTTACTATTGAATTAAGAATAACATATATATAGGAAGAGACTAGCCTCCTCCTTATTCTCTACCCTATATGGAACTAAAGCCCATAACTAATGTATGACTAATACTCTTAACATTTGTCATCATTTCAGATTAAAGCAAACGGGTAACCACCGATACACCCTCCAAAGTTCTGGTAGAATAAGGAACATTCTAGATGACAAGGAAGATGAAACTGTATAAAAGAAATTCAATACATCTCAAAGTAATGGAATATGTCAAAGGACCAAACTAAACCACAATGCCATTATATCTGGGATTATGTGGGAATCAAAAATCAACTAGATGGCTCCTAATGCTTCCGAAGTATAACGGACTGTGACAACAGTCAATCAATTGCCAACAGAAGTCCTTTATTGAATGTGTTTTAGGAAGAGATTTAATTTTTCCATAAGAGTAGTCAATAGTAAATTTGGAATATAGTACTAACCGCATCCATATGATAATAAATACTATCAGAAGGCGGTTAATGGACACCTAATCAAATGGTTACCAAATTAATCTCCCAATCAAAAAAATTCTATGAAGGACTTGCTATAAAGAAATCTTACTTTCTCATATCTCAATTATGTTAGGCACGAGCAAGACAAATCCAATAGCATTTTCAAACCATGTTTTGGGACCCTGGAAACTAGATATTGGCTGACCATCTCCAACATGTGCCAAGCAAGCTCATTAATGTGGCTGACCATGTTCAACATGTGCCAACCAAGCTCGCTAAGGTGAGGCAACATGGACCAAAAGGCCTAGGCAAGATAAATGTATAATTAAAAACCATAAGCATGCACAAATATTGTGTTTTGAATACTGTATGGAGAAGTTTGAGACTTCAACATAAATTGAATGAAATGTTCAAGCAATAACCAATTGTTAAGAGTATTACCAACTTGACATAGACAGGAGAGAGAGAAAAGAGACTCGTGAGAGAGAGAGAGAGAGATTGATGGAGGACCAGTCAACACATGGGTCCAATTTAAGATTTGAGTACTCGGACACTACGTTCATTTTTGGGTGCATTTATTTTAATATATCACATGGTTAACTTTTAGGATTAGTTATTTAATAGCTTTTATTAGGAGTGATAAATTCGGAAACATGTTAGTTGACTTTTACAATTAGTATTTCTTGGAGGCCCAAACTACTATGACTATATAATTTCATTACTCTCAAAGTTTTATTCATTGAAGATATTAAAAATTTGCGTAATGGTTTCATGCCTTGATTAGAGAAGATTTCTTTTTCTTCTAATTGTCCCCACAAACTATAACCCTAAAATTCCTCAACCCTCTTCTTTAAAATCAAACTCCCAAACCCTAAAATTTTACTCTCTACCATTGCATCCTATACCCAATCATCAAACCCCCAAAGTAAGGCTCCAAAGTGTGGAATCCCCATCTTTGAAGCAAGATTCAGCTTCTTTCGAAAGAGTGCTCCAACTTCACAAGTTGTTGGGTGACTTGTTGATATGTTAATTATAAGCATTTCTTGATAATTAGGCTTCCGCAATTTCAAATCTCAGTTTAGTTAATCAAGATCTACCCATATAGATTTATCCTATAGATCTTGTCATGTGTTATATATAGTGAGAGAGGGAGAGAGAGAGAGAGAAAGTTACCAACTGCGTTGGGCAAGAGACGTCGGATCGAAGATGGAGATAAGTTTGATAGGCTAGGGCAGGCAAAAAGGAAAGGAAATAGTAAAAAAAAAAAGGAAATAAAAAGGACAAAGGGTCTACATTAATTTTTTTTAATAGGTCTACATTATTACTGAGATGTTCGTGGAATAAAATTTACCCTTTTTCCATATATATATATATATATATATATATATATATATATATATATAGAAAAAGGGTAAATTTTATTCCACGAACATCTCAGTAATAAGTAATACAGTACACAGCTCTCCCATCTCTCACACCCCATTTTAGGGGCCATTACAGTTACATCGAATTCTAAATTATGTAGAATTCCTACAGGAGGGGTTATCAACCCCTCAAAGCTGTCTGTTGCGTTCCCTCCAAACGTGCTAAACCGACGCTGCAAGGCGAACTCATGCTGTCTTGGCCCAACCATGCTCCATGCCTCGGCGTTCCTTGATCCGGGTGAGAATCCCCGGATGTCTCTAGCACTGCCACCTCCTCCCAGCGACCTCCTACACTGCTTTGACCAAATATACGACACTCAAAGAATAGGTGACCCATGGATTTGTCCTCCACTCCACAATACACATTTCGGGTTAGGGATCTGCACCCCAAACCTGAGAAATCTGCCCTTCGTCAGCAACCTGCCTAATAACAGCTTGTATGAACATAACTGCATTTTGCGAGCAATTCCCTTTCCCCATATAAAGTCGTACTCCGCGATCCTATTCTGAGAGATCCTTACCAGATTGTAACAGCTTTTGAAGCGGAATATCCATGTCCCTCCATCACCATCTGGTGGATCCCATCTCCAGGAATCAGCAGACTGGCTAGTATCAATAGTGACATGTCGGATCTCCTCTCCAAAATGCGCCGTGTACTGGTAATCCTCAGGTCTCCAAGTCCCATCTTTGATGAAAAGATTGCATTTCAGCCCTCTGCCCGCCTCTCTGTCCATCTGGTCACCTAAGGACTCCAAAAGGGACCTATTGCCCATCCACGGATCGAGCCATAGATCAGTGTTCGTCCCGTCCTTCATGATCCGACAGATAGCAGACTAAAGTACCAGTCTGCACCGAAGAATAGCCTTAAATGGTACCGAAAAATTGTTATCGATCTGACAGGCCCAAAAATTCCTCCGCCTCAAATATCTGTTAGCCATCCACTCTGCCCAAAGAGATCCGCCCTTGATAAACTGCCAAGCAATCTTCACCCCAGAGGTCTCCCTAACCGAAAGCAGTGGTCTCAACCCCACCCCCTTCCTCCCGAGGACGACAGAGTTGCTCCCAGGAGATCGCATACATTCCCCCTCGTCAGATGAAATTGGCACATAAGCTCTCCACCTTCCGGATGGTGGCCACCGGAATCTTAATCAACTGTAACCAGAACATAACAATGCCAGAAATGACAGACCTCACCAGCTCAATACGACCACCAAAAGAGAGCCCAGCTGCCTGCCAACCTTCCACCCTCCTCTGTGCAAATTCCACCAGGCTGTGGCAATCCAGATCCCTAGCATAATTGACCGTCAGCGGTACCCCCAGGTACTTTACCGGTAGGTCACCTTTCTCAACTTCCAGAGCAAGGGCCCTTTCCTCCTTGAGGGAGCACCGAGAGCTGAAATAAACCCTGCTCTTCTTCCTATTCAGCTGAAGCCCAGACAACCGCCCAAACTCCTCCATAATCTCTGACACCGCACGCATCCCCCGCATAGATGGATGTAGGAGCACCAAGAGGCATTAATATATATATATATATATATATATATATATATATATATATAATAACTTGGCATGGGTCAGTCATATTTATCGAGAAGTTGCTTGAGACGGGTGCCTAAGACAGCGAGACGGCAAAGCATCTGAAATGCCTCAACGGCCACCTTTAATAAGACCAATGTCGAGGAGTATCATCTTGGATATGTGTATACACAAATTTGTACGTTCACGTTCCCCCACCCATGCAACACAATATAAAGTGAACACAATATCTGATTCGTAGAAATGAGATATTTATGCTTGGGACGCATTTTATTTGGCTAAGGGATTTACTTGTATTGTGTATATTACGTTTCCTTTCATTCGATCTTTTAGGTCCCTAATCTATTCACCTCGATGGATACAATGTGATCCAATCCTTTGTTTTTATTCTAGGAATAATTCGGACAATTATATATTTGCGCATAAAATCAATTCACAATTATCTTCGCAATGTCATAAACATATATCAACTTCCTTATACTAGAAAGGATGTCTTTACAAATAACAGAGATGGCAACGTTCATATTATCAACAAGTCTTCCATATCCGTATTTCCCTATCAAAATTGTGAACCCAGAAAACAAAGTTAAAACTAGAAATTTTCACCCGCAACGGCTGGATTTCTCACAACATTGTCTAAAGAATCAACTTCCCACGTAAAAGCGTTACTCTTTAGGGTCAAGATCAGTTCCAAACTTCAAAATTAATAGTAAATTTTGGATCTTTACAAATGACAGAGACGAGAGATGGAAATTTTCACCTGCAAGAGTACGGCATTGGACTTGTCCCCGCCGTTGAGCCGGCATCCTCGACTGCTGACGATGTCGGAGAACATGATCTCCAGCTTGTACCCCTCCCCACCATCCTCCAAGAAGACCGCCAGCCTCTCCCTTTCCGCCATCACCTCCACCCTGACCCCACCCACTCCCCAAGGACCTCCATGGCGTCCTCCTCCGCCAGGTCCCCGAGCCGGACAACGGCGCCCTCGAGGATTCCCCGGGATCGGAAGGGGCGGGGGACGATGTCGTCCCGGGAGTCGAGGAGGAGGAGGTGGGTGGAGAGGAACCGGAGCGCCCCCTCGGCTGAGAGGCGGAGGGCCTCGGAGGCGGCGGGGAGGGAATCGAACTGGACGCGGCCGGAGCCGCGGGACCGCCAGTCGCGGCGGGAGGAGGCGATGTCGCAGGCGTAGGCGGATCCGACAGCGGCGTCGAAGAAGTCGAAGAGCTCGCGGGCGGTGGCGGTAGGCGGGACGTTGGTCACGCGGACGGTGGGGCGGGTGGCCGTCGGGGCGGCGCGGCCGGACCCCATTTGGCAATGAGTGGAGGGGGAAGAGTTGGGGGTTTTGTGGAGGTTCGATTCCTTTTTTCAAGACAATTTATAAGGCACCAGAAAATTTCGGCTATTTATAAGGGCACATCAAAAGTTGATCAGGACTAGCCAGGATTGGAGCTAGCCAATGTTTGAGGAGAATTTACTGGAGCTATCCAAATTTTCTACTCATGGGACTAGTCAGGATTGGGGCTGTCCAACCCCCCAAAGCCCAAATTTCACTCTCATTTCTAAATTTCACTCTCTCTCTCTTCCAAAACCCTAGCTTTCTTTTCTTCTATCCATCTTCTTCTTCGCCACAATTTCCATTCTCACATCTCCATCAAAATCCTAGTTTTCTTCTCATCTTCTTCTTCTTCTCCACCATTTCCATCATCACCATCTCCATCAAAACCCTAGTTTCTTTCTCATTCCCAATCTCGATGGCACCCAAAAAATTAAATAAACCCTAAAATGTATGAAAATAAAGCTTAAATACTTCTTTCCTCACAAAAAATGCATGAAAATAAACCCTAAAATGCGTATTTCACTCTATTATCAAGATTGAAATAAACCCTAACATGTTTTTTTTCATTCGAAAATTTCGACTTTAGGATTGCCAGAAATTGTGGCAGTCCTGAAAGGGACTTGTTGTACTTCTGGCAGTCCTCAATATGTCTAGGACTGCCAGAAAATGTGGCAGTCCTGCTGTAGAGCATGTCCCTTTCAGGACTGCCACAATTTCTGGTAGTCCTCAGTACTTCTAGGACTGCCGGCAATTGTGGCAGTCCTGTTGTACATCGAGTCTATTTCAAGACTGCCATAATTTCTGGCAGTCCTCAATACTTCTAGGACTGTCAGAAATTGTGGCAATCATGATATAAACCCAATTATTCTACAACTAGGGTTTCTTCCATAATTTTCTTCTACAACTAGGATTTCATGCATAATTCTTCTATTAATAAAAAAATTTGGTTAATAGACTAATAGATTAATAGATTTGATAAATTTGATAACCCAATTTCTTCTACAACTAGGGATTCATCCATAATGCCGGAACAAGAAGAAGAAAAATAAAATAGGGTTTGGTGAAAGAGATCTGAGAAATTAGAAGAGAGCAAAAAATCAAAATAAACTAGGTTTGGAAAAATTGATGTTCTTGTTCTTGTTCTTTTTTCTTCTTCTTCTTCTTCTTCTTCTTCTTCTTCTTCTTGTGAGGAAAGAGAGGAGAGCAAAAAATAAAATAAAAAGTTGACCTATATACTCACATGTTGGCTAGCCCTGAGTAATTTTTTCAATGGCAAACTTGTAAATAAATTAAAGTTTGCTTTTGGCTAGCACTGATCAACTTTTGATGTACCATTATAAATAACCAAAATTTCATACAGAGGGAAAATGTTTATCGAATTTGCATAGAACACGATAATTTTGAAATATTTCTCATAAACGGAATCTGGCGCCAGTACAACTGGCGCCAGTCAAAAAAATTAAAAAAATCAGGCGCCAGTCACACTGGCGCCAAAGAGAAAATAATAACAATAATAAATATTCTCAATCCCGGCACTGGCGCCAAACTCCTTTTTTTTGGTTTTTTTTTCGATTTTAGTAGTTTGGTTTTATTTAGATTGGTTTGATTTATCTTTTAGTTTGATTTTTTTTGATCTTTTAGCTTAGTTTAATCTATTAGTTACTTTGTTATTATCTATACTATGGATAATAACAAAATGTATATCAGGTAATATTTTTTGTATATAATAATTTTATACTAAATAATAATTTTGTTATTAACTATATCAATTAGTATACAAATTAATATATAAAAATAAATAGATATATGTATTTATAAACAAATTAATTTGTATATTTTTTTGTACTAATAACAAATTTCATATAAAGATAAATATAGTGGTATAGATAATAACAAATTAAGATACTAATTAGTATAGATAAATATATTAGTATACCAATAAATATAAATAATAATACATTAATAACAAAGTAACTAATAGATTAAACTGTTATATTTTGTTATTATCCATAGTATAGAACAAATTTTATTTGTTAATTTAAAATTATTTTATATATATATATATATATATATATATATATATAAAAAAAAAAATATATATATATATATATATATATATATATATATATATATATATATATATATATATATATATATATATATATATATGTGTGTAACGCCCCTGTCCCAAAATATGTAGGACTAAGTACGTAAACATGTCAGTTGTATTCATACGAAGTACGTAGGTCTCGTATGAATACATAAGCTGTAAAATGCAGTAATCCAAGACAAACTAAATCTCATCCACAATGAAAAGAATAATAATATGAAATCAACTTGAATGTTTATGATACAATCGTTGGGCGGAGACAAAGTCCACTACCAACTATCTTAATGAAAGAAATATACAAGAATCGATCCATAAAATGGCAAGACGAACCAAGCGCAATCGTCTTCGAATAAATGGAGAAGACTACGGCCTTGGCTATGATACCTGCAGAAGACATGAACACACACCTGGGAAAAAACCAGGTCCTCAGACGGACGTAGCAAGATACAGAAAGAACAAGCTAATATGAACTGTCAGAATAAAATAATATATAAATGACTATCCTAGACACAAATATGCAAAGGTGATTCTAACCGCCTAATGTGCAATTTAGAGGACAACTTTCATGCGCATGGGTGGGATTTTAGGCTATGTGTACGTAACTGGCATCCAGTCATCTGTATCCGGCCGTAACGTCCAAAACGTCAGAGGTTATCTGCAAATAATTCGCCACAGTTCCATCCGAAGACTGTGGTTTACCTGTTTGGCTTCCCATACGCACTAGCGACTGTCCTCCCTCAATATTTCCCACACTGTTCAAGTCATGTCCATGGCTCGTCCAGATTTGTAACTGCTTGAGTCTCTAAAACCTTAGTCATAGCAGTTACGATCATCTATCCGTCACACGACTTTAGAGATAGCTAGTCAATAAGTCGTGCCCCTAGTAAACTGTCTCAAACCATGTAGTGTGAGTGTCACAGCCAAAGGAGATATAAGGATATCCCCAAACAAGAAGGTAGTCCGCTAACACTAAGTCATTATGCATAAAATAAATAACGACTAATAAAGTCGCTTGCACCCAAGTGTGGCTTGGACGCGCAGTTTATAACAAAGAAAACTAACAATATGAACAAAATAAATAATGCAGAAAATAAATAATTAACAGTTAATTAGCAAGGTATACTTGCCTGTTGCGACGCTTGGTGAGCTGTCTGGAGTGGTACAATAAAGGTGGCTCATGATCGACTTCGATGTTACAACTATGCAAGGGACCTCTGATGATGGCAAGGACGCAGTTTGATTTGGAGCTGACTAGCGCGATCTGATCATATCGTATGAAGATAGTCATAGATACCAAAAGCACGCAAGATAATCTCAATTGATGGGTTGGACCATGCCATTGGGTCCGGAACGGTCTAATTTAACTAGGAACAATATAGGGGGGTTCAAGATTCGCAAGAGTATATAGAAATATTTTGGCTTAGACATGGACGAGAATAGATTTGCGAAGAAATTGGTACAAGTAATTACATGTCTATCTTGGAAAATATTTATTATATACTATTTTTAGAAAATACTCATTATTTAGAAAACTATATTTGAAAATTGGTTATAATTAAAAACTAGTTTTTAGTTTTATTCAAAATATTATAAAAATAATCTTGGAAACAAGTTAGGCAAAAATGATAATTTATATCAAATATAATTTAGAAAAATTTATAGGGTTTAAACGAAAACACTAGTTAGCAAAATACACTAATTATAATAACGATACTACTATTAGAAAGAAAGGGAACCCATAATAATAATAATAATAATAATAATAATAATAATAATAATAATAATAATAATAATAATAACATGCTGAGGTAATTAATCTAATAATAATAATAATAATAATAATAATAATAATAATAATAACATGCTGAGGTAATTAATCTAATAATAATAATAATAATAATAATAATAATAATAATAATAATAATAATAATAATAATAATAATAATAATAATAAAATAATAATAGTAATAATAGCAGATACAGAAAAGACAAAAAAATAAATAAATAAAAACAAAGAAACAAATCACCCACAACAAACAAAAAAATCAACCGGTCAACTGTCCTCATTAAAAGAGGAGAGAGAAGAGGAAGAGGAATGGGAAAGGGAGCTGGAGAGAGGTGAGAGAGGAAGCGGGGTTCTCGGCGGCAGCGGTGAGCCGGAGAAGACACGGGAAGATCGGACGACGCGGCGGCGCTGGAGCCGAGACGTCCGGGGATGGCGCATGCGTGCGTCAGGGAGGCTCAGGCGGCTATGCTTGCTCGAACGGCGGGGAAGCGCCGAACGAGGCGGAGTAGAGCGGAAAAAAGGGGTTCTCGAGGCGGAGAGTTTGGGGAAATTGGGAGCGGAAGAGGCGAGGAGGAGGCGTCGGCGGTGGCCGGCGCAGCGGCGGAGGAGAACGGAGAAGGGGCCAGGCGGGGGTTCGGCACATCTGGAGGGAAGAGCGCGCGGGCAGCACGGTTCGAAGCGGCGACATGGCGGTCAGTGACGCGGTGGAGGGGGTCGAGAGGGAGAGAGGCGGACCACGGTTGCCGATGGTGGTGCCGGGCGTGGAGGAGGGCGGCGGTTCGTGGAGGTAGGTATGGGTCGTGTGGTTCGCCGAGGTCGGGTCGGCCAGCGGCGTAGGGTAGCGACTGAGCGCGGAACGCCAAGGAGGAGGCGGCGCGGCGGCACTCCAGATCGGGGCGCACGCACGACGGAATGGAAGGTGAGGGTTTGCTCTCTTTTTCTTGTTTTTATTCTTCCTCTGGTTTGCTGGGTTCGGTGGGGAGCAGCAGTTCGGCCGCGGCGGTGGTGTCGGGAGATCACCGCCTGGGCACGGGATGGTGGATGTTGTTGGGGGTTTACGAGGATGTGGTGGTGGCGGTGAGAAGGGTTTGGTCGAAAGAATGGACTAGGGTCGCGATTGTGGTCGGGCGGAGGGTTTCAGTGGCATGGGTGCGGCGGGCCTGCAGGTGTCGGGTGGTGGTGGCAGCGGGTTAGTCGTAATGGTGAAGAAGTGCGGGGATGGTGACTGGTCGGTGGTCACGGCGGCTTGGTGCTGGGATGAGGATGGTGGCGAGGATCGTTTGGTGAACGAGCTGTGGCCGGAGGCATCTGTAGGCTAGGACTAGGATTAGGTTTTTGATTGTGTCGGGGTGTGTCCGACTCGGAGAGGTTGAAATTGTATGTGTAAAAAAATATGGAATAAGACGGGGAGGGAACACGGACACGGTGCACGGGGGTTGAGAATTATTTGTGGAGAATTGATGAATGATAAAAATTTTGGAGGAGTACCTGCCTATTTATAGGATGTGGGAATTCCCAATTGGATAAAGATTAGGAGTAGTTTAAAACCCAAATAGATAAATACCATATTAATTTAAACAATTCAATTCAATCAAAATCAAATCTAAATATAGTTTAACCCAAATAAACCCAACGTAGATAAATCTTCATCCTTATTTCAAACTATTTTAAAACAATTCAAATTAAGATTTTAAATTGCCATAATAATTTCCAAAATATTATTTCCAAAAATACAACTAATAATAATTTCGAAAATTATATTATTATTTAAAAATAAACTAGCTAATCTTTAGGTTTTGGCCTGCAGGTACACCCGTATCTCCCCATGGTTAAGAGTAGTCGCGATTAACCTGAAAAATGTTGGTTTTCAGTCAGGAATGGAACAAGTACAATTCATTGAGTGCAGTTCCAATATATGATAACGACTATAAAACAGAGGTTAGCCATAAAATACATGATGAGAGAAACTACTATAACATGGTAATACAAGGAACTAGAGACAGAAAAATGTATGACACATATAAAAGAGTGAAACGAGGAACATAGCTATCTAAGTATATTGAAGTACTCCTTTTGATGTGTGATCGGTCTGGGATACTACACCGCGAGGTCTACTTGCATGAAAATAAACAATGTCTACGAGGTCTACTTGCATGAAAATAAACGATATCTACGAGGTCTACTTGAATAAAAATAAACAATGTCTACGAGGTCTACTTGCAGAAAATAAACAATGTCTACGAGGTCTACTTGCAGAAAATAAACAATATCTACGGTCAGATCACACATCTACTTGGTACTTCCCCTTCCCGACACGACAGGTAGAAGCATGGCAAAATATAAAGAAATACATGATATAGAATCCGTGTGACGAGCGTGTCGAGAATCAAATATTAAATATCTAACAATGAACTATAGTAATTAACAATATCGAAGACAAACAACAAATGTACTCGCCTGAGGTCCTTTGCTGGTGAAACCGATAATACCAACCACTCAGTGTGCCACACAGAATCAAACTCGCACAAGAGTCTCCGGATGCTGAAACAGACATCACCAATATGTTTGATATAAAAGAAATGTCTAAGAATGCCTACCAAAAGTCCAATTCTGGACACAGGAGCAAAATTGTACTTTTGGGTCAAAACGATGTCTGTCGTTGGACCCGCTTTACACCGAAAAGTGTGCCAGTATTTACGGTCTCTAAAGTCATCAAACTATATGTCTACAGGTCCGATTTGACGATATGAACCTAACCATATGTCCAAAGTTGGATTCCGGTGGGCTGTGCATAATTTTGACCGTTGGATCGGGTCGCGGGTCCGCCAAAATAGCGTTCCGGTCGATCTTCTCAGAATCAGACC
>JANAVB010040624.1:130000-192500 GCA_029216955.1 Iris pallida
AAGGGTGCTCAAGTATTACCAGGGTATTCTGGGTTACTAACTTCAAGAGTAACTTATTACCATTGTTCCTATAGGCTTTACGCCTTAACAAGATAGTAGGCATCACCTATTTGGATATACTAGAACGTGTTGGATCAAAGGAATTTCAGTCTTTACCTAACATGGATAATTAAGAGGTGAGAGTCCATAATAGTGCAGAACCTTGCTATAGATTCATAATACGTAAGTGTTTGGATCTTTAAGTCATAATGACTAACGTGTGCGGTTTGGTGTTTGGTGTTGTGTAGGCGGCATGGACTTGCTTGGGTGAGAGACATATGTCATAGGTGTGACGCATCTTGTATGAATCATGGGTATTCAGTTCGTTTGGGGGAATGGGTTGATATTGCATGGTTTAAGATCAAAAGGGACAGAAATTTGGCATATATGGTTTGTTCTAAGGGAATTACGTCATACACGTGGTGTAATTGAAATAGAGCACAGGAAGGTGTGTTTGCATAGAACATATGTGTCACGTGTGTGGCTTGATTGGTCTAGTTCCTGAGTGTGAGGTTTATTGGAAGGAAAATGCTAGTGTGGTGCTTCAATATCAAAGCCATGGTAGAGGTCATCGGATGATACGGATAGGAGTGGACGCTATGAACTACTGTTTCTTAGTTCAATTGGAACCAATCTATCCCAATCATTTGTTATTTCAAGAACCCTACATTCTAGAGAGGCTTCGAATCTATACCCCTCAGAAATCGCGTTCTAGACTTAAACTAAGACATGATCCTATGATAGAATAGATTTGAAGGATTCAAGGTTGCAATATTTGCATAACAAAATTTCGATTTTCGAAATTTTAAAACTAATTCACGATACTACGATAGAATGGAATTTGAAAAAAAATCAAAGTCGCGATCCTTTACCGCGATTATCTAAACGCACGAGCAAAGGGATATAAAATGCAATACGAAGATCATATCGCAACTTCCAAACAGATGAAAGAACGGTTATGAATAGAATCAAAGTTTGGCATCTCATTCTAAAAGATAGAGTTCACTAAGTTTAAGGTTCTACCCACTTACAGAAATTGGTTAATCATGGGAAGCACAGTAATAGAACTCCTAAGAAGATCAAATTTCAAGAAAATGTATGAGAATATGGGGGTACTTCTGATCGTAATCACGGACTCTATGGAAAGCCTAGGTATTGCTCATTTAACATTGCCCATATATTGACCATGTTTCATCAAAGCGGTAGGAGAGGTCTTGGTTAAGCATAATCAGAATAAGTTTGTACGAAAGCATTCCATTCATTACATAATATATTCTACGAAGAGATTCAGTTAAGGTATTTATGGAAGGAGGATTAGTGGACCAAGAGATTGGGACTACATAATAGGTATATGAGCCTATTCCGTAAAATTTGGTTTTATAGTCCAAATATAGCGATATGCAATGATGGGTTTAATTGGGTCTCCATGGGTTCCCTAATTGGACATCAATCATTGATTGAATGAACCTTGGATTTTAATCTGTATTGGCTGGACAGGATCCCATAAAATCAATCTGGACCATTCCTATTAGATTAGGGTAATCTAGAATAGGTTCCAACTCAAGTGATTGGGCTAATTGCCAGTCGAGTTGGTTAACTAGGTTCCCAAAGCCCAAAAATGTGCATTCTATGAATTTTGTGTTTACGTAGCACAAGAAGACTCAACTGAGTGGCACGCAAGTGGCATGTGCATAGTGGGCTTCGAGTAGATCATAGTCGTATATTGTATCGAAAGATTTGAGTCGAGATTGGATATCTAATGGAAGTCGGAAAGTATATCGACATTACGGTAAGGATTATAATTAGCCTTTTTGACCTGAAAGTCGCATCATAAAAATAAAGTACAAGGGAACATGTTTGAGTGGAACATGATATGCCTACATGAAGGTGGACTCATGTAGGTCTTGTATATGTAATTTGTTGGAAGGTAACAGTTGGTCTCGTGCTCTGAATATCAATATCACGGTAAGGGACACCAAAGGGTCTAAATAGAAAGTGGTTGTTCAAGAGGCACTAATTTGTCATCCTAGTGGGAACCAACTCATCCTAATCAATCGTAATCCCAGAAGTTCTAAAATTCAGAAGGACTTACAATCTATTCACTCCAGAAACTAAGAAACGGTTTTTGGATTAGTGAGGTTAGAAAAATTCTAAAGTAGTGATATGGTACCTCGACTCTTGATTATAAAAGAATATTACACGACATAATGGATAATGTGATATGGTAGATATGAATCAAGTTCAAGATCGTTTTTCGATTTTGATTAGATGGAAGACGATTGTGTATGTATAGCTTTCATGGCCATAGGTGGTATAGTAAACTAAGGGGAACATTCTGTGTCTATCCTCTATCAAATACAAGCATTTGTTTTTCTGAATTAAGTAAGGCAAAAACAATAAAGAGTTCAAGGGAGAGGGAATCGAACGCGAAAACGAGCTTCCAAAGGTGATTCAATAATTCTAAGAGAGTTGTCAAGGCAGTTGCGGATGAGATCCTAGTGACATCTATATCTCAATCCACGTAGGATAATTATATGAAGAGCGAACCGATGCACTAAGGTTGATCAGACCATAATACACCGATTCTAAATAGACAATATGTCAGTGGGCGTCCCCAATAAGTATGTCTTGAATCAAGCTCGATAAAAGAGTAAGCATGCAAAACTAGGCTATAATAGCGACGTTAGTCAAGATAGTCCAAAATATAAGTACGCGAGATTTATGATTGAAGGAAAGCACAAGTAGTTCAAGTTCATCAAAATCTAAGACTCATCTTGTGTTGGTGCCTCTATAGTTGTCCTACTTGACTTTTTGTCTAAGGTCTTGGTTGACCAATGGTTTACGGATCTCTAAACTCTATAGTCTAAGTAAACTTACTATTGTCAGTCAATTACCTCATTAATAGGTCACAAGGACAATGAGATGCTAGGTTGGGGGGCATGCTACCCAACTTATAGAATTTCTACTAGTATTGGCTTTGAATCAATGGGACATACATGGCACTTTCCTAACCTCTATAGTATCCAAAAATTGTAATCATGTCTGAAGTCATTTTACCGATAATTTATGTCTCGCCAGTGTACACCTGGTTGTAGTAAATCCTTGGTTTCATGACTCAAATATGATACAATATCGAATATTTATTAACTCAATCCAATATTGACATAAGGATAACTAAGATCAAAAGAGGACCACTAAGACATAGCTTTAGTAATATTCGATAACCTACATTTCCTTGAAATAATTTCAACACTAGGGGTCGTGCCTCGCCAGTACGCTGCTGACTGTAGTGAACTCACAGTCTCCATAATTCAAATAAATGGCGACAGTGCGCTGCTATCCTGCCATTATGAGTCAACGAACATTCTTCCAACTATATCCATAAAATTCAAAAGAGCTTTTAGAGATTCAAACAAGTTGAATATGATAGAAAGCGTAAGTATCTGTCCTTAAAGTGAAAGTATCCATTTTGAAAATCAAATGATCGATTAGGTATCAATTTTGAAAACTAAGCGATCGACTAGGAGAACGATCGAAATAAAATTTCCAATTCTCTATTTCTCTCATACTCAAGGATTGAAGGACAACATAAAACAAAACTGACTCAGGATTACTAGATGGATAACTTGGTCATGTTAGGCTCAAAAGTCAACGGGAAAAATATAATACTGACTTTTTAGAAAATAAACTTCTTATAGAAACAAATAAGTGATACGCCTAGACAAAAAATAACTCGAACCGGTCCCAGGGTGATCAAGACAGGAGAAGCATAAGTATCTGTTCTATAAGTCTTAATCCTTAAAAATAAAAGATTGATCAGGGAAGAAATAACTGAAGACAAGAGAAGTACAAACATTATGATCCCTATTTCATGTGTATTCAAATAATTGAGTAAAAACTTTGAAAAAAAAACTAACTCGAAGTTCGTATATGTATAACAGAATCAAAAATTATAAAAATAATTTCTTATGGCAAAATATGAATTAAATAGGCAATTCAGACTATGATATAAGGATGATATCTAAAGAGGACAAAAGAAAAAAGAATTGAACAATTTATCAAGGTTAGAGTATTAATTCTAGGAAGGCCTAACTTACCAAGTTAATAGTCTATCCACATTGGATCATATCGTCATATCAAAATGTAATAGTGTATCTATGGGGATCTGTCAAGCTATCTAAATTTAATAACTCCTTATCTAAATTGCATGGCCTATATAACAACCTTAACTACCCAACGATTAATTTGAATAAGGGACTCCTAGTCCTAGTCATTCTCTTAAATCAAATTAACCCTAACTTGTGAATGAGCATTTCTTACTCGCAGGCTCGCAATAGTACGACTAACTTAAGTACTATCACAAGTTCACATGATTTGCGAAAACAAACCTACATGGGCCACCATAAAAACTTTTCACCACCCGTACCCGCTTTTCGGGATATGAGTGCGTGTCCAAGCCAGCCTATGCCACAGTGTCGGCAGTAGAACGCTGTCAAGGCCATGATGCTCAATATCACATAAAATAAATACTTTATTTGCTCATTCATAAAACTAAACTGATTACAATATTCACAAGTTTTACATTTGCAGAAAAATATAAACTCTTACAAATATTGAAATGATTACAACTCATTTATCTAGCTAATCTCTAGGTTTTGGCCTGCAGGTACACCCGTATCTCCCCATGGTTAAGATTAGTTATGATTAACCTGAAAATGTTGGTTTTCAGTCAGGAATGGAACGAGTACAATTCATTGAGTGTAGTTCTAATATATGATAACGACTATAAAATAGAGGTTAGCCATAAAATACATGCTGAGAGAAACTACTATAACATGGTAATACAAGGAACTAGAGACAGGAAAATGTATGACACATATAAAAGAGTGAAACGAGGAACATAGCTATCTAATTGTATTGAAGTACTCCTTTCGATGTGTGATCGGTCTGGGACACTACACCATGAGGTCTACGAGGTCTACTTGCATGAAAATAAATAATGTCTACGAGGTCTACTTGCATGAAAATAAACGATGTCTACGAGATCTACTTGCATGAAAATAAATAATGTCTACGAGGTCTACTTGCAGAAAATAAACAATGTCTACGAGGTTTACTTGAAAAAATAAACAACGTCTACGGTCAAATCTGTAACTACCACTTTTCTAAAATGAGGGTAATTTTGAACTTTTATAAAATTGATCATGTTAGTTATTACATAATGGATTTAAATCATGTTAGTGAGAAATTGGTGAATTTTTGATTATTTTAATATTATTTAATTTGATGTATTGTGATTGTGTCATTTGCTAGTAAAACCTTATAACAACTTAGCCTAGACTAACCATGACCATGGAGACCTAGCTAATGGATTTGGATTAGTAACTAGACTCTAATCTAGCAAGGAATCACTTAGAATCTAATTAAGGAATAAAATCAATGTGCTAGTTTGGGCCTTTAGCTAAGGGGCTTGATTTTACAACTTAGGAAGGCCTTTGGGCTAGTACAACCTAACCAAACCCTAGTCCAAGACCCATGGCTGGCCATGAGAGGTTCCCCCCTATATATATCAACATTAGCCCCCTTTCTTCCCTCTTGCAAAGAAACTCTAACCCTAATTTGTGTTCTTCTCCAAATTTGCCCCTTTCCTCAAATCAACTCCAAATTTAAACAAACTAATTGCAAACTCTTCCCATTGAAGAGAGGAGGTCTCTATTGGCTAGCTAGGAATGATTTGGAGTAATTTGACCATTAGATTTGGTGGGAGATCATTTCAAGAGGATTTTCATTGGGATTCCAACTCCCAATTGGTAAGAGCCTCTAAACATATTAGATTTTAGTTTTCTTGTTGTAGATGCATCCATTTAGGGTCCCCCTAGCCCCAGCATTGATTTGGGTCTAATTCGAGTCCATTTGAGGTACGTATCATGGGCGTATCGCTCCGTACCGAATACGTATCTCTAGTATTCAACGAAATGTCCCATATGAAGTTTTTATCACCAATTTTTGATGTAATTACATTTTGGGTAGATGATATTCTGTAGATTGCAATAGTGTTTGATTGAGTTGATTTTGATGTGATTTGATGTGTAAAAATGGATACGGGGACATGCGGCCAGATTTGTACTGGCTACAGTGCATCCCCTGCTACTGCAGGCCTCGTGCTCACTCGACATGCCACGTTTTCTTGACTTAGCCACTTTTCTAGGTAGGGGCAGTATCTGACACACGACCATGGTCGTTGGGCTTCGAGCTATTGTGGTTTCGAGCCATTGTGGTTTTGAGCTATGGTTTGATCCACAGATCCCTACTGCTGTGCAATCGAGACACACCCCTATGTCTACTTTTGATTCACATTGCTATGTACATTTGACACTTGACATCCCACACCCATTGACACATGATTCATATTCACTGCTCATCACCTATACTTCACACTATGACACATACCCTGCACTCTTTCACTCTTCATTTTGCTGTACATTTCACTACACTAGTACTGATGTTTGCATACCCTTGTTCTGATGCTTCCCATTGCTTCCTGTAAATATGAACCAATTGAGTCCCATTAAGTATATGACCAGTGCACTATTATGAGTTAGGTCCAGATAATCAATTGTTCACTGCTTGTTATCTTGCCATGGTTTAGATTTGTATATGACCTACTATGTAACAATTATATTAGTTAATACATGTAAACTTATGTCTCAGATCTAGAATCATGTACATATATCTGCCCTTTATTATTTATAGCCTGCACCTTATCTCAGGCCTGCACCCATATGTAGACTGCATACTAACCTGTCTGTACCTCATTTTGATCTGCCTCCCTTCACTATATTTAGCTTCATGTTCACATCTGCCCTGCCACCTTGCACAATTGTTCAGTCATTGCTCAAACTGAACATGACCAAATTAATGGGCATTGTTCTGTCCATATGATTTCATCCAAATTTGAACATCTGTAAAGTCTGTCACTTGATCAAATTATATACATCTGTGCCTGCCCCTTCAATAGGATATGAGACCTTGCATTGCTCTACCTCTCTCTAAGTTAATCTATATGCCCAGTAGGGGCCTCTGCCCTGTCCTGTATGCTTAGTATCAGACCTTATAAAACCCCTTCCTTTTACTAGATGATGACTTATTCCTTGGTTCAGTTTAGTACTTCCCTTACGATTCATTACCTACCCATCACCCCTTAGTTAATGTCCTGCCCCTTTGTTAGTGGTTCAGTTAGTAGCAAGCACATGTATACACATATATGTGTGTGTGCTATATATATTAGATATGGGATGTTATATATATATATATATATATATATATATATATATATATATATATATATATATATATATATATATATATATATATAGGACATCTTATGTATATAGAGGACATCTTATGTATATGGAGGACATCTTATATATATATATATATAGAGGACTTATATATATATATATATATATATATATATATATATATATATATATATATATATATATATATATATATATATATATATATATATATGGAGGACATCTTATATATATATATATAGAGGACTTATATATATATATATATATATATATATATATATATATATATATATATATATATATATATATATATATATATATATATATTTTTTTTTTTTTTTTTTTTTTTTTTTTTTTTTTTTTTTTTTTTTTTTTTTTTCTAAAACCAAAGCCGGTGGACGACTCCACCCGACCTTGGCCCGGAGGCCGTGGCCACCACCACCCAGCCACCTCCGTGGGAGGGAGGGCTCGAACCCGGCCCTCACCCCCAGTGCACGGTGGTGTTACCAGTACACCACAACTCGATGAATATATATAAATATATATATATATATATATATTTTATATATATATATATATATATATATATATATATATATATATATATATATATATATATATATATATATATATATATATATATATATATATATATATATATATATATATATATATATATATATATATATATATATATAAGTATTGGGTATAAGGTTGAGTATCATACATATATATATATATATATATATATATATATATATATATATAAATATATATATATATATATATATATATATATATATATATATATATATATATATATATATATATATATATGTTATAGGTTATATGATATCTTAAGGTAGGTTATGTGGTGTTTCACTTAACAAAATGCCTAAAAATTGGCTTTTGAAAGAAAACTAGAAAAAAGTACAAAAGTACAAATTGTTCTGGGAAGTATTGCTATGGAAGTCTGATCTGAGAGCGATCACTTGTTCGTTGGACCATACGATGATGAAGAAGAAAACTGCTTGAAGAAGACGAACAATCGGAAGAACTAAGTCACCGGAAAGGTGTCGAGCAACGACACTGATGGCACAGTCGAATGCTTTCCTGCTTTGCTTCACCCTGTTCTTGAGAAAAAGTTGAAGAAATGCTTCTGGGAATATCACTCTGAAAGTATGAGTTTTCTCAGAATCTCCTCTCCTGTCTCTCTGATGATCTCTTGATATGTTCAAAAATAAGTCTATTTATAGACTAAACCCATTGTGCGTAAAAATCAACCAAATTGGATCTTTACGCTAATAACTGTCACCCACGAACTTTACGTGTGATGACACGTGTCCCATGTAGAGCTTTGATCTCTACGCATGGTGACACGTGTCCCACTACTTCCACAAAATGAGGAGAGCACAGACACACGTCCCTCGATAAGTGTGGCATGAAAGCCACATAAGCAGACCACGTTCCCATGTAGCCAGAAAAGATCAGGCATAAAAATGACCCAAAATATACTTCCTGCGTAAAGTAGCAGACTGGGCATAAAATAGCCCAAAATAAACTTCCCGCGTAAAGTGGCTGAAAAGTAGCCTTGAGCGTAAAATTAGCTCAAATAAACTTTAAGCCCACAAAAAGCCTTAAGCGTAAAAAGCTCGAATAGCTTTCGTGCGTAAAAGAAGATGTCTTCCGAGCGTAAAGTAGCCCATCTGCACACTAAACGACAAGCGTTGGGTTTGGTGAAAAGATCTCTTCGGCTTCTGTGTACTGCTGTCAGAAAATCAATCTGTCAGATCAAATCACTCGCATTAAATGCGGCCTGACAGTTTGTCGCTCATGCGTAAAAGTGGAGAATAGCTCTCGCGTAAAAGCTTCTCGCGTAAAGGAGCTCGCGTAAAGTCTGAGTTTGATTCAGTTTGAATTGCGTAAAGTTCTCAACTTCTTTGACTTGGTCTATGAAGTACTTTTTACGCTCCTATAAGACCCCCTTCAAAGTTTTCAAATGATTTTTAAAATTTGAAATACTTTGAACAGAAGCGTAAAATTCGGAATTTCAACAGTCCGCGTAGAATTCAGGATACCCAACGGTCATCCACGTAAAGTTCGGGATACTCAACAGTCCGCGTAAAAGTCGAGATATCCAACCATCAGCGTAAATTCAAGGAATTTGAACCGATTTCAAAATTATCTATAAATAGGGTTTTACGAGTAGAGAGAGAACTTTACTCTTTCGAATTTTCAATCTCTCTATTCTCTTTCCCTTCATACTCCCATTTCAATCCGATGGCCCCCAAGAGCAAGTCCGCCGCCGGCAGCAATGGCAAGAAGCCCGCCGCTTCGTCGACATCCGAACGCGCAGAAACCAACACCCCATCTTCGGCGGCCCCCCGACAGTCCAACCCCGTCGTGGCTCCGGCAATGAAGGGTAAAGCACTGAACTTCGGCCGCGAGTTCGTCGGAGAAGAAGACCCGAGCTTTTTACTTCACGCCCACGTTATGCATGTCAGCGTAGAAACTGAGATAATTAAATATGCCCACGTTATACGTGTCAGCGAAAAATTAAGAACATACGCCCACGTCTATACGTGCCAGCGTAAATTTCAAAATACGCTCATATCAACATGTGCAAGCATAAAAATTAGAATACGCTCACGTCAACACGTGCCAGCGTAAAATTAAAACTACGCTCATATCTACATGTGCCAGCGTAAAAAAATACGCTCACATCAACACGTGCCAGCGTAAAATTTAAAATACGCTCACGTCAACACGTGCCAGCGTAAAATTTAAAATACGCTCATGTCAACACATGCCAGCGTAAATTTTAAAATACGCTCACATCAATATGTGCCAGCGTAAAATTTAAAATAAGCTCATGTCAACACTTGCCAGCGTAGATTTCAAAATACGCTCACATCAATATGTGCCAGCGTAAATTTTTTACCAATAAAAGACTTTGCGTAAAACAAAGAATTTATACACTTTAAAAGTTTTAATTAACTTTAATAAGCGTAAAGTTTGCATAGTCATAGTCTTTAACTCAGATCAAGTCATCTTCCTAAAAATTTCAAATTAGATTTTTACTAACTTGATTTTTCTTTTTCTTTTGGCAGTGGACTTACAAATTCACCCACTTGCAGAAATATTTGGCTCGCCAGCTGGTATGGTGGGCTCAAATTATTTGGAGAGCCTGTCTCATATGGAGTTTCCCCAGTCGAATCCGGAATATCCTGCAGAGAGACGACAACTGATATCTGCTCAAGGGGACAGAATGCTATTGTCCATGATAAATGGAGAATTGTTGACATCGCTGGATGGCCAATAACTTGCAAAGCCAGCTTTCTTATTCAGGGATGCGATAGACTTCAAATCACAAAAACACCCTAAGAAGGAGGCTTGGGTGTTCAAGTTTGGAGATATGGCGATGTATCTCCCCGACATGGACATAGATTATCCTCTGTCTGCATTTGTCCATGCCACTCATCCCCGACAAATGTTATGGAACCTGACTCCTAGCAGTCATAGTAGGCCGGGTAGAATCATCTTCAAGAGGGATGGAGCCAACGATATGGGGTATCACGTCAGTGTTCCCAGTGGCGGTGTCGTCCCTTTCTCCGGTCTGTTACCTGGATTTACCCCGAGTGAGGATTCTGCTCTGATTCAGCCAGTGCAGACCTAAATGTTCATTAATAAGTTCATAAGGGCTGCAGTATTATATCCTCGGGCCAACCCCAGGCTACCAGGGTGGCTAACTCCTTTTAACCAGAACTGGATCCAAATTAATGTTTGGATTATGAAAAACTTCTAGACGGAGCTAAAAGACATCGGCCTGTATGAAGCAGTGGCTTCCACTAGTCAGGGTATACCACCGAACAGTAATTTGTTCATGGCTCTGATGGAGATATATATCAGTTCAACAGGAACTTTTGCGACCCTAAAAGGTGAAATGGGTCTCGCACTCCACGAGATGCAATTCATCTCTAAGCTGCCAATGGAAAAAGTCCCATATGAAGAGTATGTTCCCTCCAACCGGGAACTAGCAGAAATCAGGAAGAAAAATCCTCAATTGGTTGAGGTATATGAAGAGTTGATGTGCCATTACATGATTTGCACTATATACATGAAAGTGGATCTCATCTGGCGTACATCAACAAGTGGAAAACATATCTCTTTTATCATAAGGATAAGATATCCAAAGATGATAAAGAAAGATTTCAGGAGAACAAGGCTCCAATCATCAACACTGGTTCAACAATCCCTGCTGATAAAATACGGGATATGATGGTTGGCTATAAATTCCTGAACAAATATTTGTCCACCAAGACCGGGAGTTTCCTGCAGGAACCGAAGCTTTGAGTTTCCTCAGATATGGCACCCAGAAGATCTCCAAGAAAGCCTTGTTGGCAGGCTTTCTTTCTCTATGGTTGAGGAGATGGGTTGTACCGGGGACCAGTACAGTTGATAGAATCCACCGAAACGTGCTATGGCCAGCGGTACGTTTTATGTTTAAAGTCAGAATCAACCTGCTATCGGCAATGGTGTGTCGAATAAACGCAGGTTAGAGGACTTTTGGTGAGGAACTAATCAATAATGCTCCTCACCGGAACGTATTCCCTAGGGTATGAATGCCCTACACTTATCTGATGGGCTGGCTATTGCATCATAACTGTAATTTGTTGCCACCAGGCCCTGGAGATGATGCGGAGGTCTTCCTCCAAAAATTCAACAAAGCCACATGGACTGCCACGACAGTGGCAGATACCTGAGCAGTATTGAATTATTCTCACGGTTGAAACTTCTTCTGCACAAGGCCACAAGTTCCAGTCGACTGCCTCGGCGTACAATTTGAAGACAGAGGAGAAGGGACGACTTCATTGCCAGCGCCAGTTTTTAAATGGCTACAGTGCATCTGACCCTCCCATCTGATGTACAGGAATGAAGACGACTGTGTGTTCGAACCGTACCTACCAAGTCGGTTCGCTCGCCAGTTTGGATATGACCAACTTTATGTTGGTAATCCCTCCACTAGCTTCTGTCATTATGGCAAGCTAATTGATGGTGCGAGAGCCTAGAGATATTTTAGCACCGCTTGTACCGGTGCTAAATTCAAAGTATCAACTGCTACCAGCACCACCGAGCTACGTATACTTCATATATATGCTCGCTTTTATGCTTCCATCCACTCCTTCGCCCATGGCTACAACCTGAGAGGTAGTCTAAGATGGCCCAAGGAAGGGAATATTGAAGAACCAATCCGGGTACAATCAGATATACCCGACGACGCTGCTGTTCCAGATGCGTATCTGGAAGTAATCCCAACGGAAATGGGGGAAAAAGCTGCGGAACCTATTATTATTGGCAAGACCCGGAAACGGAAGTAAGGTACAGGTGTTACTCTTCCAGAGAAGCCACTCCCAGAGAAGAAGAAGAAGGTTACCACCAAAGGGCCTTCTAGACCAAGAGCCGCTACTCCAGAGAGCGACACTCCAGTCGAGGAGCCGCAACATCTGGCATCTTCTTTATCTCTCCCTGGAGAAGGATCCTCGGCATCCCAACCAGCAGCATCAACAGAAGCTGCGGTGACGATCCTATCTCCGGGACGTCTCAGCTCAGCACTTCATTTGACTTTGCCACAAAAGGCACAAGTTACTGAGGACACTGCCACTCCATATATTGTTGATCGAGAGCTCATCCCGTCAGATGAAACAGCTATTACTTTTGACGATGATGACTGGGATGGGGACTATGACGCGTACTTGGCACGTCCTACACCTACTCCAGGTAAATATAAATTACACAAGATCTATACAAAATTATAATTTTTGTATATTAATTTATTTTGTTTAATTTTTGTAGGTGTTATCATCGCATCAAAGCTTGTGGCTCCTCCTCCTCCTCAAGAAGATACTTATGAGGAAAACGCAGAGTCTGAGGAAGAAGATTCTTCTTCTTCAGAAGAAGATGCTCAAGAAGAATGTCCTCTATCTATGGAGGTACAACAAGAGCCCGAAGTGCAGGCTCAGCCAGAATCATCTCCTCCTGCTGTGGACGGAGATAAAGAACAAACTACAGTAGAACCTACTGTAGATGATGAAGTGGCTGCTGAGGAAGAATTAGACTTCAGTGAAGAATCAGTTGTAGAAGGACTCACTACAACTGAAATACTTGAAGAGCCTGCAGAGCCGGTAGCCGAAGAAGGTGATGAAGACATAGTCAAATCATCAACTGAAGCTGGTGAAGTTGTAATAGCATCTTCTGCTATTGCTACTGATCCAGTACAAGTTCCTGAAGAGATAATGCTTGAACCGGAGTCAGCTGCCATAACTACCATTCCACCCACACTAATCACCGCCACCGAAACTCAAGTAGTTTCGACTCTAGAAATGGCTGGAGTAACAAATGCTGAAGACACTGTTCCTGAAGCTCCTGGGAATCAGTTGGCCATGGTAGCAGTGATAACAATAGCTTCATCTCAGCCTGCTATCAAGGCAACAACATCTGCTCCTAGTCTTCAGAGAAGAGATTTGGTAGACATCGCCGCAATGCCGAGCTCAAGTGCAGAAATGAATCTCTTAGTTGAGATTCATACTGATACTTTTTACAAGACTCTGGCGGCTCTGATCCAGATGGTCCTGAAGAAGGGCCTCAGTTATGAAAGTCTGAAGACGGCGATTGCTCTCACTATCAGAAACGTCGCCATGTTCAATGATGCAGCTAGAGCATCGGCACTGGACAAAGTCGTGGAAGGACTTGAACAGCCCATAAAAGAATATCTAAAGCTGTCAAGTGAAACCATTGAAAGTCTCATCCAAGAAGAGTATGACGCTTTATCAGCTGAATACCTCGCTCGAGAGACGACTTTCAATGAAGCCCTCCATGAGTACAGCATCAAGGTGGCCAAAGAAAAGGCTTTTTTGACTGAAATGAAGCCCCAACTGGATATCCAGAGAGAAGGCTATGAAACTTCGAATATAAGAATTCATCAACAGAATGATAGAATTCGTAAAGTCGAGGCTGAGTTGGCTCGCTTGAAGGTGGAGAGGGAGCAGTTAATAATAGCTCGAGACCAGCAGCTGACACAAAGCTCAATCTTGGAGGAACAAGTCTTCGGAGCTGAGGCTACCATCAAAACCCTTGACGAAGCCAAGGATAAGATGATAGTCACTTTTGCTGGACTTTCTCATATCTGCACTCCCGAAGCTCGACGCTTCGTAGCTACTAATAATGTATTGAGCTCTCGTGAAAAGCGTCTAGCGGATCTACAAAAAACTTCTTGAAGATGTCTCTGCTCCGCCTTAGGGAAATAAAGAATTTTTGTAATCTTCTATCTTTTTCATTCTGTAATGTTTACAAAAAATGAATAAAATATTTATTTTGGGACCCTATCATTTATTTTGAATTTAAACAATAGGTATGAGACAGAAAACACTTATCAGAGGTAATATGGACATGACAAGTCTTCTAAACTCAATAAATCATATCTATCCAGAGGTAATGTGGACATGATAGATAATGAATCTCGTTTTCTGTTTAGAGTATACGATACTATCAGAGGTAATATGAACGTGACAGATCGTAAACAACTCAAAAAAAATAGATTAATATCTATTCAGAGGCCAAATGGACATGATAGATAGGAAAAGAAGTAGACTCAATATTTATTCAGAGGTCATGAGAACATGATAAATAATAAATCCCCTTCTCTTTTTTAATTAACTGGTAAGACAGAAGATCAAAAATTCTCTTTTAGGAAACAAGTAATCAGCTTAACCAAACATCGGTAGCTGGGGAATAAAGAAAAAAATTCAAACATAATATTTCTTCAAGAATTTACCATTGATCGGCATCATGAGCAGATCTCCATTAGGTTTAGACAACCGATAGGCACCATTAGAGAATACCGTTTCGACGACATAAGGACCTTCCCATTTTGCTTGGAATTTCCCTTTGCTCTTATGAGTCATCACCATCGGTCTTTGGACAGCTAGAACTAGCTCACCGACTTTAAATACCCTCTCTTTAACTTTACGATTGAAAGCTCGAGATATGCGGGCTTGATATAACTCGATGTGCTGTTGCACTTGAAGACGCTTTTCGTCTAGACCTTCAAGTTCTTGAAGTCTCAACCGATCATTATTCTCTGTAGTTAGCTCATTTGCAATGGCTATTCTAAAAGATGGAATCTGGATTTCTAGTGGAAGAACAGCCTCACATCCATAAACCAGTAAGAATAGTGTAAAACCAGTAGGAGTTCGAACTGTCATTCGGTAAGCCCATAAATATTCTCCAAGTTTCTCATTCCAATCACGTTTATTAGAAGAGATGAACTTTTTGAGAAGTTTAATAATTGTCTTGTTGAAAGCTTTGTCAAACCATTAGCAGCTAGATTATAAGCCGTAGAAGCTATATTCTGATTCGATTCTTGTCACAGAATCGATAAAATGCCTGGCTGGCAAATTATGGTCTATTGTCATGAATTATCCTCCGAGGAATCCCGAAACGATAAATGACATGGTGTTTGATGAAGCTAACCACATTAGATATTTTTACTTCAGTAAGGGGAACTGCTTCCACACATTTAGAAAAGTAATCGGTTATAGCCAGTATAAATCGATGTCCTTTGACAGAAGAAGGATTAATTGGACCAATAATATTCATGCCCCAAGCTTCGAACGGCCAAGAAGCTGCTGTAGGATGTAAAAATTCAGATGGTTGATGAATAAAATCAGCATGAATCTGACATGCTTTATACCGTCTGGCATAAACCACAACATCTGCTATCATAGAAGGCCAATAATACCCCATTCTTCGGATACGGTCATGTAATTTCGGACCCGGTTGATGGGCACCACAGACACCATTATGAGCTTTACGAAGTGTTTGCTTAGCTTCACTCTCTGAGAGACAACGCAGCAAAAGTTTGTCATAAGAACGACGATATAACATATGTAAAGAAGAATCATAATAGAATCGAAATGATCGTCTCTTGATTGATGCAGTTCCTTCGGATCTTCAGGTAAAATCCTATGAATCGTATAATCAATGAATGGACTTCTCCAATCCCTTTGTTGAGAACTTGATTCTGTAATATAACTATGCTCGATATGCAAATTATTTTTGGCACAGAATAAGTCTCGATCCAACAAAGTAATGGTATTTTGTCTTCTAATTGGAACAGCTAAGTCTGCGGCTAAACTAGCAAGAGCATCAGCTTCCAAATTTTGAGAACGTGGTATGAACTCGATGAAATATCCTTTGAATGAAAGGACCAATTCAATTACCACTTGATGATAAGGGATAAGGTCAGGATTTCTGACTTCATATATTCCTCTGACTTGATTAACAATTAGTTGAGAATCTCTATAAGCTTCCAGGAACTCAATGTCCAGTTGTTTTGCTACTTGGAGACCAATTAGCAGAGCATTGTATTCTGCCACATTGTTGGAGTATGGCTCATTAAGAGAATAAGTACGGTATATGACCATTTTATCAGGAGAAATCAGGACGATGCCTACTCTGGAGACAATGTTGCCTTTAGGTCCAACCCGTGATGCTCCATCAAAATATAGTTGCCAAATGTCATCCTTCAAAGTCATGTTACAATCCACGACTTCATCTGGAATATCCTCATATAGCTTCGATGTTTCAGGTATAGGGTGAGCTGCTAAGAAATCAGCTAATGCTTGGCCCTTCACTGATTTTTGAGGTACGTAGACTATGTCATAAGGAGTAAGCAACATCGCCCAGGTGGCTAACCTGGAGTTAAGAATGCTCGATTTTCTCATCAATACCCGAATAGGATTTATTCTGGAGATGACATGAATAGTCTATCCTGACACATAATGTCATGTCTTTTGAACAGCAAAAACCAAGGCCAGATATTCTTTCTCCACAGGAGTATACCTGTGTTCAGCTCCAACCATCAATCGGCTAAGATAATAAATTGTCTGTTCATGACCTTTGTCATATTTCTATGCAAGAAGAGCACCAAGTGAATGATCTAAGGCTCGAACATATAGCAAAAATGGTCTTCCTACCACTGGAGGTACTAGAACAGGAGGATTTGTAAGGTATTGCTTGATGTCATTGAAGGCCTTCTGACATGTTTCATCCCAGACAAATGATACACCTTTCTTTAATAAACGAGAGAAAGGTTGACATCTCCCAGAAAGATTAGATATAAATCTCCTGATATAAGCAATGCGAACTTGGAAGCCACATAGTTCTTTTAGGTTGCGTGGAGGACGCATTTCAAGAATCACTTTAATTTTGTCAGGATCAACATGGATACCTTGAGAAGTGATGACAAATCCCAAAAATTTGCCACTGGAAACCCCTAAGAAAGACTTAGTAGGATTCATTTTCAGTTGATGTTGACGCATCAACTCAAATACTGTCTTTAAGTCTTGAATGTGATCATCTTTTAATCGACTTTTGACAGCAATGTCATCTACATAACATTCAACTGTTTTTCGTAGATGTTCTTGAAAGATGTTGCTCATAGCCCGTTGATACGTAGCACCGACATTTTTCAGACCGAACGGCATAACTGTATAGCAATAGACTCCAAGGGGTGTACGGAAAGCGGTATGCTTTTTATCTCCTGGATGCATCTTAATTTGATTATATCTTAAAAATCCGTACATAAAAGACATGCGTTCAAAACCACAGGTATTGTCTATCATGACATCGGTAATCGGAAGTAGAAATTCATCTTTTGGACAAGCTGCATTAAGATCTTGAAAATCTATGCAAACTCGGACTTTTCCATTCTTCTTTATAACAGGTACAATGTTGGCAACCCAGTCTGGGTATTATTTTTTACAAACAAAGCCATATGTGATCAGCTTTTTGACTTCTGCTTCAATTGCATCCATTATATCTGGTCGAAAATGCCGTTGCTGTTGTTTTACAGGCTTGACATTAGGAAGAATATTGAGTTTATGAGTAGCAACTTTAGGATCTAATCCCGGCATATCTTCATAACTCCATGCAAAGATATCAATATATTCTTTAATCAGTTTTATCAACTCTTCCTTTTCATCTTCAGAGAGGTTTTTACTGATGAATATTGGCTTAGACGTAGTTCCGTCTCCAACATCAATCTGGACGATTTCATCCTCTGTAGGTGGCTATCGCTGTTCAAAACGAAGCTCCTATTGAGTGTCTATTTGCTGTGCCCAAGGGTCATTCTCAAATGGCTCAGATTCACCATCAGTTTGAACCATGTTGACTGAGAATATTCACTCAGATTCATCATAATAGTTTCCTCTAAAATATGAGGATTGTAAAAAACTAGAAGAATATTCTTCTTCCATATCTTCTTTGTATATGTGGGATGTATCAGATTCGATGAACTGGACTTCTTCAGAATCAGAGGATTGTGAAGAATTGGAAGAAAATTCTTCTTGTATATCTTCGTTAAACATGTGGAATGGATCGTATCCCAACCCATGACGGGTTTTCTGGTAAAATGGATCACCACACAATGGTAACCGTCTACCTTTGCCTTGATTGAGACCTGTCATAGTCTTCAAATCATATCCCATATTCTGGATAATCTTAAGAGATTGTTGACTATATTTGTCAATTCGGATTCTTCTTTTATCTTTCTCTCTGAGATCATCTGTCTGAGTAACAGGGATATTTCTAGCTAGGCCAAACACAATTTGGCACTTGTTTTTCTTATTAGACGGAATCACAAAATAAGATTCTTCATGACGTCTATAAGTTACACAAGTTTGTGATGAAGCAGCTACAGGAAGAAGATAGGAAGAAGATGTTAGGAACCTTTGAGCATAAGGTCCAACATCGACATGAGGAGGAAAAGAATTTTCCTTATGATCAATGTATAAGGTTTCCTCTGTATTTATGTCATTTTTATGTAGATAACTTTGATCATCAGTAGATAAAGTCATTCTTTCAATAAATTTGACAGCCATATACTCCAAAAGAAAATCTTCATTGATATTATAAAGTACAGAATGATCAATATTTACATCATTTATAAGTTGAGTACTACGCTTCGGATTGATCATTAACGGACCGTCATCCGTCTTCTGCGTAGACTTGCCAAGGTTGATAATCAGTGGTGGTTCTGGATCATTTATATGAGAAGTACGTCCCTTGACCTTGATCATGAGAGGTTGAACTTGGCTCTTGACTGGAATACTCACTGATTCCTCAGACGAAGCTCGAGTTCTTCCTTTAACCTTGATCATCAGAGGTTGATCATTGGCAGGTTGGGGTTGGATTCGACCTTTGACTTTGATCTTCAAAGGTTGCTCTTCCAGAGGATCTTCATTGACAGATTGATCTTCGACAGATGATCGATCTTCGGCCATATCTGATATCTCCTTCACATGCTCCTGTTTGTAGAGTATTGAATCAGAGAAATAGGCTTCAACACCCTTAAAAGGATTAATATCTGCAAACTCAGTCTTCACAACCCCTTGGAAATCTACATACTTGAAGCATTGGTGGAGAGTTGAAGGCACAATGTTATGCTCATGTATCCATGGTCTTCCAAGAAGGATGTTGTAAGATACATCAGAGTTGATAACATAAAAAGTTTTCATAGTTCGAAGATCACTAATTTGAATCTTCAGACGAATCTTCCCCAGTAGTTTACTCTTTCCAGAGTTGAAACCAACTATTGTTGTACTAGTGTAAGTCAAATCACTAGTAGGAATCCTCAAGGGTCGTAGCATACTCTGAAGAATAATACTAATAGAAGACCTAGGATCAATGTAAATCCTGTCAATTTCAGTGGATTCAATATACCCTGTGTAGCACAGAGGCCTGTCGTGCTTGTTATGCTTCAACAGCATATCTTCTTGTGTGAAGGTAATGTTAGAAATTGCTTCCATCATACTATAACATTGTGGGCACGACACTGGTATATTGTCAGGACTCTTGAGTTGAGCTAAGCATGAGTCAGCTTGTAGCAAAGCTTCACTCAAAGTTTCTCTGTTTTTTTGGAAAGACGAAGCAGCTCAAAGATAGAGAGTCTAGCCGGAGTATTAGCTAACTGGGCTAGAATATCAAATTTGTAGCACTTCATCACCACCCCTTGATTTGAAGCAGATTTCAATGGGACGTCAAAGCGTACTGCTTTCTGTTTTCCTTTCTCAACCACAGATGATTTAGAAAGAACAGGAGATGGTTGAGCTGGTAATGTTTCAGCAACATCTCCTGCTTCTTTAGAGGTTCCCTCATAATCTTTGTGGTACTCTTTCCCAGATCTCGTACCAACAAAGGTTTCTTCTTCAGACTCAGGAGAATGAAGTACCATATTGCAGGATTTAGTCTTCTTTCCCTTAGCTTTCTTCTTGCAAGAATTTTTATGAGGAACCTCAAAACCCAATCCTACAGTAGATTTTTGACTTTGAATTTATAAAGGAAGTCGCATTCCTTTATCATAGTTCAAGCCTTCCGCCTTTTGAAAGTCATAGCCCATCTTTTTTATGAGATGGACTGATTATTGACTATACAAGTGAGTGGGTAGAGGACTTTTGATAGATGGTTTAACAGAGGAAGAAGGAGCAGAAACCTCTGTAACCACAGGAGAAGGAGGAATAGAAATCTCTGTAGCTATTGGAAAAAGAGGAATAGAAACCTCTGTAGCCACAGAAGAAGGAGTATTTGGGACAGGAGAAAAAATCCCAACAGGTGCTTTCTCATAAGCAGCAAAGACTTGTTGTGCCCTGTATAAGGGGACGCTATTCATAGCTAATCATTGCTGATGAATAAGTTTGAGTTTGGTAGGAGGAGCCAAACTTGGAGGGCAGATATTCAAACCCCTCAGTCTATCCTCCAAAAGAATGCCATCCCAAAGATGATCCAAATCATCATGATCTGGAGTAATGACATGAGAAATTATGTTACAGGTTTTGACTTTTTGACCTTTCTTAGATTTTGAAGTCTTACCTTCATCTTCCAGTTCAGGTACTAAATCAGGGTGTACCCACATGATTTTACCATTTGTTAGTGTAAGAGGCAAAAGTCCTTCATTTTGCTCTCTGGCAGACGGGATATTCACAATCTTCATCGTCGCCTTTGGAATTGGGACAATTCCATCTGGGACTTGCTGTGGAGGAAAACCTCCAAATTGAAGAGAAATCATATTGGTTGTGACCGTATGTTCATCGTTGGTTAAAGTGATGGCATTGGCATTTATCAGCTCCTGGATTTTCTTCTTCAAGACATAACAAGCCTTGGTAGGATAACTTATGTATCTGTGATAGATACAATACTTGGGATTGTCGGTCAGATTCACCTCATTAGGTCTTTTCGGCTCTGGAATATGGAGTTTGCCACTCTTTACCAGACATTGGAATATCCCTGGGATATCACTGTCATCGAAAGAGTATTCTTCTTTTGGCTTGGAAGACTCCTGATTATTCGACGTCGTTTTGGGTTTTGAAAGATTAACCACTAGGGTTTCCTTCCCTTTCCCATTACGATTGCTAGAATTATTACCAGAGGAGCCTTTCTTTCCTTTGTCCTCTGAGGCAAAGATCATCCCGTGTTCACGAGCCAACCTACCATTGGTCTCGGCTAAAACTGCTGCTATAATGAACGAGGCCTAATCTGTGAATTGGGAACCCGTAAAGACAACAATGGATGGTCGCAGATTCATTTTGCACGTATCAATCAATACTGAATCTGGTATACCAGGAGGCATCTTCAAAGTTGCCTGTCGAAAACGTTCGATGAACGTCCGAGTATCTTCCTTCTCCTTTTGTTTGATCTCTATTAAGGAGGACATATTCATGTCCATGCCTCCTTCATAGAAGTGGGGGAGAAACATTGCTTTAAATTCGTCAAAAGACGAAATACAATTGTCAGGTAGACTACGATACCAGTCATAAGCTGAACCCGTCAGGCACCCGATAAAAACTCAAGTAAGAAGGGCATCATTCTTTTGCAGATGTACAGTCATAATATCAAAATAATTGATATACTGACTAGGAGAAGCTTTTCCATCAAATAACACCATAGACTGTGGCTTGAATTTTGGAGAAAAAGGCACATCATTCCAATGAGGAGGATAAGGTTGCTTAATCCCTAACCTCTGGAGCTGATCTTTGTGCTTCAGAACTTCAAACTGTGCTTTTAGCTCACGCACTGCTTGAATAGCTTCACTAGTTTGAGGAAGCACATTCGATTGAATAGTTGCTGGATGTACCATAACCCCCATCGGAGGTGGCACATCTTCTGGAATGACAGGATCTGGAGATGCAGAATTTTGGTTAACAGCAGGCTCTTGATTAAGATTATTCAAAGGTATATCAACCCCTTGACTATCTTGAGTTTATGCTGCTACCTGTACCGGTGTTACTACTGCCGGCTGAGCAGTTTGCTGAGTCATTATTATTTGATGCATACTTTGCATCATGGTAAGCATGTCCTTCAGTGATTGTTCAACGGCAGAGAGATGCTGTTATGTATTAGCAGATGACGTCTCTGGTTCATCTCCAATAGCATAGGATTCAACCTCCCTTGAACATACAGAGGGATTGGTATAGAGGTATGAATCGACACTATCAGTTTCTGACTCAAAAGACTGGGTACCCCCAGCTTCTGAATCTGAGGGTTGCAACTGTCTTTGACTTCTTGATCGGGTATGCTGATATACTCCTTCAAAGGTATCAAAAAGTTGGTTAAACTATTGTTGACCAGGAGTCTGGGACTAGTTGTATCTTGGACGTCGTCCTCTATTGGTATGAGATGCCATATTGACTGATACATATGATAACTCATGTTCTTGATCATCAGTTTGTTGCTGAGGCACATTGTAGCTTAGCCGATCAAAAAATGACCGTTTAGAAGCTGAACAGCAACATTTGATGACAATCTGGTGACACTCACAATGATGATTTTCTTTGGGGAGTATCACAGGAGATTTTCTGTCTTTACGCTTTTGTACAAGCAACTCGCGTAAATCAGAAGGAGTAGAAGGAGTCGTCTTCTTTATTACATTTAGGACAGAGAAACGTTTAGTCCTTTGTGTATAAAGAAGATTACTGGCTGCATTAGCAGAACCAAATTGTATATTTTTATGCGCTTGGAGTTGCGTGCATAAATCCTGAGATTTTTGTGCACAAAGGACTCCATCAGCATTATGCGTAATTTGTAGGTTTGGTACCTTGCGTAAAGCAATGTAAGAAGGCTGTTGGTAGAAAACTGAAGTTTTGCCAGCAGTGTTATTCTTCTTTTTATGCTGCATGCGTGTAGGTAAATTCATTTTAGATGCAAAGGCATCATTGTGAATTTTATCTACGCTGTCACTGACAGGAGATTTACCTTTACTCGTAGAGCGCAAAATATGAGTATCTGCCACGTCACAGACGGAAGATTTTCCTTTACGCATGGAACGTAAATTTTGTGTGTCTACCACGTCACAGACGGGAGACTTATTTTTATGTGCAGAGCATAAAGCTTGTGTGTCTAGTCACAGACGGGAGACTGCTTTTTATGCACAGAGCGTAAAGATTGATTTTTACGTGTAGAGCGTAAAACTTGAGAGTCTACCACGTCACAGACGGGTGACTGATTTTTACGCCCTGGGCGTATTACCGGAGTAGAGACTGCCTCGTCACAGACGGGAGCCTCCACAACAGGAGTAGGAAGGATTCTTTTGCCTTCAGAGGCAGCAGGGAGATCCGAGGATGCTTTGGACTTAGGAATCCAAACTTTTTGCGCCTTTCGCAATTTCTGAACATTGGAGCAGCGAGTACTACCCCCAGTTCGGAGCATTTCTTCGTAGGCAGTCTGGTCGAAGTGTACAACCAGAGTCTTCTTTGTCGATCCGACCGATACATCATCATATTGAGCAATTGCCTTCTCGTCAGAGGAGAAGGTCGTCCCCAGCATAGTCTTCATTTTGTTTCACTTAACAAAATGCCTAAAAATTGGCTTTTAAAAGAAAACTAGAAAAAAGTACAAAAGTATAAATTGTTCTGGAAAGTATTGTTATGGAAGTCTGATCTGAGAGCGATCACTTTGTTCCTTGGACCATACGATGATGAAGAAGAAAACTGCTTGAAGAAGATGAACAATCGGAAGAACTAAGTCACCGAAAAGGTATCGAGCAACGACACTGATGGCACAGTTGAATGCTTTCCTGCTTTGCTTCATCCTGTTCTTGAGAAAAAGTTGAAGAAATGCTTCTGGGAATATCACTCTGAAAGTATGAGTTTTCTCAGAATCTCCTCTCCTGTCTCTCTGATGATCTCTTGATATGTTCAAAAATAAGTCTATTTATAGACTAAACCCATTGTGCGTAAAAATCAACCAAATTGGATCTTTATGCTAATAACTGCCACCCACGAACTTTACGTGTGATGACACGTATCCCATATAGAGCTTTGATCTCTACGCATGGTGACACGTGTCCCACTACTTCAACAAAATGGGGAGAGCACAGACACACGTCCCTCGATAAGTGTGGCATAAAAGCCACGTAAGCAGGCCACGTTCCCATGTAGCCAGAAAAGATCGGGCGTAAAAATGACCCAAAATATACTTCCTGCGTAAAGTAGCAGACTGGGCGTAAAATAGCCCAAAATAAACTTCCCGCGTAAAGTGGCTGAAAAGTAGCCTTGAGCATAAAATTAGCTCAAATAAACTTTACGTCCACAAAAAGCCTTAAGCATAAAAAGCTTGAATAGCTTTCGTGCGTAAAAGAAGCTGTCTTCCGAGCGTAAAGTAGCCCATCTGCACACTAAACGACAAGCGTTGGGTTTGGTGAAAAGATCTCCTCGGCTTCTGTGTGCTGCTGTCAGAAAATTATTCTGTCAGATCAAATCACTCGTATTAAATGCGGCCTGACAGTCTGTCGCTCATGCATAAAAGTGGAGAATAGCTCTCGCGTAAAAGCTTCTCGCGTAAAGGAGCTCGCGTAAAGTTTTAGTTTGATTCAGTTTGAATTGCGTAAAGTTCTCAACTTCTTTGGCTTGGTCTATAAAGTACTTTTTACGCTCCTACATGTGGTATCTTAGAATATTGGGCTTTGGGTAATACTTTAGAGTTATATGAGAGGGATTCATGCCTAGGACCATAGATAGATATGATATATATGTGTCTTGTTTGGGAGATTTATATGTCTAGAACTATAGACATTGGTTGTATATTGATATATATGGTATAGGCTATATGGCATCCTAGTATATATAGCCTGTGGTTACTTATGAGATAGCCCTATAGGATTGACCTAGATGTTGATCCAATAGCCTAAGTGACTTTGTTGACTAGAGTTTGACCAAATCCTAGACAGTTGACCAAGTTAACCTTAGATGTTGACCTAGTTTGACTACAGGTTGACCAGAGTTGACTTTGACCTAGAATAACCTAGAATCATGTAGATTGTATTGTAAACTTCAATTATTACATATTAAACACATTGTAACCTGTATTGCTCTAAATAGGACTCTGTTACTCCAGTTGGACTTCTGTACACATCAGTTGCTTAGGGCATCAGGCGAGTACATTGTCTGATAGTTCTTTTATTTATTTGATGATTACTGTGATTCAGTTCTAGTATAGTTCTATTTGATTCTCTGTCACAACACGTATTGGTATTCTAGATTCATCACTCAAAATATATGTAATTGACTCGTCTAGCCTCTATTACTCGAACCACTCACAAGAACCATCTACTCGAAACACCTACAAGTACAAATTGTTCAAATCATACAAGAACCATCACTACAAGCAAGATAGTCGTCACTGCTGGGCCCGGTATGTGACGTGCCATATTCAATAAGAACTACCTTACAAGAAAGATAGCCATCGCCGCTTGGCCGAGCGTGCGATGTGCCGTATTCAACAAGAACCACCTTACAAGAAAGATAGCCATCGCCACTTGGCCGAGCATGCGATGTGCCGTATTTAATCGTCTAAACAAGAAAGATAGCCATCGTACGCTTGCCAAGTGTACGGTGTGCCGTATTTATTCGCTACTTATTTTTATGACAAGAACAGAATCTCAAAACACACTGGACTAGTGTCATGTACTAGAATCACATTGTCTTTTGTTTTATAGATTGGGCTCGTATCATATTGTTCTAGTTAGTTGTTTCTATTTTCAGTTTCATTGCCATGCTATCATATTCTCTGTATTACATTCCTTGTTTGACTGTTGTCCTATTTCATTACATGTCTCAAACTTTTCATATTTTATCAATATAACTGTCTATAACTGCTTTATAGTCTTTGTCATTTACTTGGGATTGCTAAATAAGGTATGCTCGTTCCTGTCCTGATTGGACCCGTTGACAAATATTACAGATAATCTGGAGGACTTCTGCACTACCTACTTTGGAGCTGACGTAGATGACACTTACGACTTGGACCCTCAGGAGGATCCAGTTGCACTGAGGAGACTACCATAGTTCCTAGGCTAGATTGCTAGGCTTTATCTATCTTATTTCTGTTGTCTTTGAGATTGTATTATTCAGATATTTTGTTGTGGTGTTGATAATACTTAGACTTATTTTATTTCTGGTTGTATCTCACTATTTGATTTGATATCTATCTTATCGTGCTGATTATCTATCTTTAGATTTGTGATTGAGTTGTATCTTCTGAGTTGTCCTCCGATTGGAGAGTATGTTTTATACAGTACATTTATACTACGTTAGATGTTTGTGACCTAGGATAACATTCTACCGTCGACACTGCGACGTAGGCTGGACATACCCACGGTCTCGTGCCCTTATACTGAGTGCGGGTCGTGACACGTTTTTAGTGGTAGCCCATGCAGGTCGAGATTCGCATTAGTGTGATGTCGTGGTAGCACAATGACTTAGTTGTACTACTGCGAGCCTGCGATAGAATATAGGAAGTAAGGTATTAGAATGAGAGGATACTCAATCACAGATAGAATTTCTTGAAAGATTCTTGGGACGACCATTGAGAATCTTATTTGAACTTCAATTTGAATCCCTTCCTCTTGTTTCTGTTCATCCTTGCTCCTTGTTATTGAATTTGATCGTTGTTGATTTTGATTTTTTCCTATCGAGATGAAATTTATGGCCTGAGTTACGGTATCTTCTGATAACATATGTTGACGGAAATAACAGGGAAGGTAAAACGTCTACTAGGTTATGGAGCCTGGAGTTTATCGTAACTATATTAGCCGACGTGGCGAGAATGTAGAGACCTGGCTTCGGATGTATATATCTTGATTATGAGATTTGGAATTACTCGCAGCTATACTAGTCGGCGTAGCAAGAATTCTAGACGACATGATTATAGAGGTACATACCCCAGTTATGGAATCTATCGTTTATCGCAGCCTTGCTTACTGGTATGGCGAGGATTCTGAGTATCATGATTTTGGACAGACGCATATGATTATCAGATTGTATCTTGAGAAGGTTCTTAAAGTATCACCTCTACCATATCACTTCTGTTAAATAGATTCTTTTTCATCATCAATTAACTTAGGAGTAGGGATAATTTAAGTTATTTTTAGTCCAATTCTTTGTAGAACTTCATTTAGTTATAATTCTTTCTTAGTATAATGATTTGATGACTTGTAGAGTGTCTGTATCCTAGAAATGATAGTTTAGCTATGGTATTAGAATAATAACCCATTGTAGTTGATTCTCTGTTGTTTATAACAATTACCAGTTTTCATATAGGAAGTTAGTCTGCCTTATAGCCCTTAATGTTTTCTTGTCTCCCACTATTTTCCAGTTTGGCACCGATGACCAGAACCTGTCATCTGAGAGCAGCTGCAGCTCCGAATATGACTGAGAGCGTGCTTCTACCTTCTATTATTCAGGAGGTAGTGACCCCTCCGGCTGACTAGAGGGTAGTGGCATCTCCTGCCATTGAGGAGGTGGTAGCAGCCTCACCGGAGAGTTTTCCTCCATCTCTTGTCATTCAGGAGAGAGCTACAGTTTCGTCTGAGACCGAGAGTCTTCCTCCGCCTCCTCCTCTGCCTCTTGGAGTGGTACCCCATATCATATTCTCGGGAGGTTTGTTTCCTGATGGAGCTCAAATATTCAGACTTGTCTGGGATGTGTTAGAGACACAGAGAGTTCAGGCTGAGATCCTGAGGGAGCAGAGTCATAGGATCCAACAACTGTAGGACCTAGTGCATTCATGAGGAGAGCCTAGTTCCAAGAGAGTGAGGAGCAGTATTCAGTTCCATCCAAAGCCTCAGGAGTACCCAGACTTTCAGCCTATACCATCCTTTCCAGCCCAGATTCCTGTCCAGCAGAGGCCAGTTGAGCGAGTGCCTACCTGTGCTTACTGTAGGAAGTTTGGGCATGTATAGGACGACTGTAGGAAGAAGAGAGGGTTGTGCCTGTTTTGTGGGTCAGCTGCACACATGCTGCGAGACTACCCTACTGTACTTACCCTAGCCAAGGCCCCGCCTCCAGGAAGGAGTTCGAGCTACCAGACCTAGTTGGAGGTGAGTTTGACTAGACCTTACTAAGACTTTTGAGATGATTTGATGTACCCCACCATTGCTTGTATGTTTTGATACCTTGTGATTGTCTTGTGCTGTAGTATGGTTAGTATAGCTAGAGGAGACCTTCAATTGATATAACATGTCATGACCAATAATAACCTAACCATGTGTTGTTCTTTCAATAAATATTGTATAATTTGGATAAAGTTTTCTTAGATCATGATTGTTGGGGGCATGACCTTAAGAAGAGTACAATCGACTTTAAATTTCGAGGACAGAATTTTTCTTAGGGCGAAAGGATTGTAACTACCACTTTTCTAAAATGAGGGTAATTTTGAACTTTTGTAAAATTAATCATGTTAGTTATTAAATAATGGATTTAAATCATGTTAGTGATAAATTGGTAAATTTTTGATTATTTTAATATTATTTAATTTGATGTATTGTGATTGTGTCATTTGCTAGTGAAACCTTAGAACAACTTAGCCTAGAGACAAACCATGACCATGGAGACCTAGATAATGGATTTGTAGTAGTAACTAGACTCTAATCTTGCTAGGAATCACTTATAGTCTAATTAAGGAATAAAATCAATGTGCTAGTTTGGGCCTTTAGCTAAGGGGCTTGATTTTACAACTTAGGAAGGCCTTTGGGCTAGTGCAACCTAACCAAACCTAGTCCAAGACCCATGGCCGGCCATGATAGGTTCCCCCTATATAGATCAACATTAGCCCCCTTTCTTTCCTCTTACAAAGAAACCCTAACCCTAATTTGTGTTCTTCTCCAAATTTGCCCCTTTCCTCAAATCAACTAGAAATTCAACCAAACCAATTACAAACTCTTCCCATTGAAGAGAGAAGATCTCTATTGGATAGATAGGAAGGATTTGAAGCAATTTGACCATTGGATTTGGTGGAAGATCATTTCAAGAGGATTTTTATTGGAATTCCAACTCCCAATTGGTAAGAGCCTCTAAACCTATTAGATTTCAATTTTCTTGTTGTAGATGCATCTATTTAGGGTCCCCCTAGCCCTAGGATTGATTTGGGTCGAATTCGAGTCCATTTGAGGTACGTATCATGGGCGTATCGCTCCGTATCGAATACGTATCTCTAGTATTCGACGGAATGTCCCATAGAAAGTTTTTATCACCAATTTCTGATGTAATTACATTTTTGGGTAGCTAATATTCTGTGGATTGCAATAGTGTTTGACTGAGTTGATTTTGATGTGATTTGATGTGTGAAAATGGATACGGGGACATGCAGCCAGATTTGCATTGGCTACAGTGCATCTCCTGCTATTGCCGGCCTCGTGCTCACTCGACATGCCACATTTTCTTGACTTAGCCACTATTCTAGGTAGGGGCAGTATCTGACACACGACCATGGTCGTTGGGCTTTGAGATATTATGGTTTCCAGCCATTGTGGTTTCAAGCTGTGGTTTGATCCACAGATCCCCACTGCTGTGCAGTCGAGACACACCCCTATGTTTGCACACTTTTGATTCACATTGCTGTGTACATTTGACACTTGACACCGCACACCCATTGACACATGATTCACATTTACTGCTCATCACCTATACTTCATACTATGACACACACCCTGTACTCTTTCATTCTTCATTTTGTTGTACATTTCACTACACTAGCACTGATGTCTGCATATGCTTGTTCTGATACTTCCCATTGCTTCCTGCAAATATGAACCAATTGAGTCCCATTAAGTATCTGACCTGTGCACTATTATGAGTTAGGTCCAGATAATCAATTGTTCACTGCTTGTTATCTTTCCATGGTTCAGATTTGTATATGACCTACTATATATCAATTACATTAGTTAATACATGTAAACTTATGTCTCGGATCTAGAATCATATACATATATCTGCCCTTTATTATTTATAGCTTGCACCTTATCTCAGGCCTGCACCCATATGTAGACTGCATACTAACCTGTCTGTACCTCATTTTGATCTGCCTCCATTCACTGCATTTAGATTCATGTTCACATCTGCCCTGCCACCTTGCATAATTGTTCAGTCATTGCTCAAACTGAACATAACCAAATTAATGGGCATTATTTTGTCCATATGATTTCATCCAAATTTGAACATCTGTAAAGTCTATCACTTGATCACATTATATACATCTGTGCCTGCCCCTTCAATAGGATATGAGACCTTGCATTGCTCTACCTCTCTCTTAGTTAATCTATATGCCCAGTAGGAGCCTCTGCCATGTCCTATATGCTTAGTATCAGACCTTATGAAACCCCTTCCTTTTACTAGATGATGACTTATTCCTTGGTTCAGTTTAGTACTTCCCTTATGATTCATTAGCCACCCATCACCCCTTAGTTAATGTCCAGCCCCTTTGTTAGTGGTTCAGTTAGTAGCAAGCACATGTATATATATATGTGTGTGTGTGCTATATATATATATATATATATATATATATATATATATATATATATATATATATATATATATGCTATGATTGTTAAAATATATATATATATATATATATATATATATATATATATATATATATGTTATGATGGTTAGCCTTAGGTAGGTTCAGGTTCATAAATATTGTTTGCAAAAACAAAATTTGTTTATTCCAAACTTGTAAAAGAGTACAAAGTACAATGAATTCTGAGGAAGTACAACTTTAGGAATCTGATCAGAAGACGATCACTTTATCCCTTGGACTATGTGAACTTGAAGACTGTAGCCTCTAGAGAACGCAGCAGCAATTTTGTAAGAGTTCTTGATCTCTCTGTGTGTCTGATAATGATTGGAAACTCTAGAGTTATTGAAATAACTGTTTTAGCAGTTATTCTGATGGTGCGCGAAGCTGGATTGCACCACATTGAGTTGCGCTAACCTCCTGTTGCGCCAACTTTCATTCAGTTGTCAATCGTGTACTAACTGTATTTAGACGTGTGGCATCATATGATTGAGATGTGCGTGGTCGTGTACAAGATCGTAGACACGTCTTGAGAGATTAGTGGCATGTGTGCCACATCATCCTACTTTAGAATGTAAGTTGTCTCAACTTTATCAGGTTGTACGAGCTTCAGTCAACAAGTCAAACTGCGCTTGATTTGGGCTGCGCCTACACACGCGGCAGCTTTTGAGCAAAAGTCATTCAGGTTGCGCCCAGGCACAATTAAGGATTTTGTTTTGATTGTGCCTGGGCGCAACTCACGAAGCATACAGGACAGCTGTCCACTAACTTCCCTTGAGCGACACAATTCACGGGATTCGAAGAGATTTTCCTCGTTCACTGTTGTGTCAGTCGTCAGTGTTGTCAGGTAATGATGACTATTAAGTGTCAGATGCCATGTATGTTTTGGCGCAAAAAGACTCGGCGCAGTCTGATATCAGGCGTAACCTGATCAGTGGCGCAGTCTGTTCTCTGGCTTTATATCAGTGGCACAACCTAATTTTTGGGGCGCAATTTGATTACTGATCAGTATATTCAGGGCACAACTTGTTTTTTAGGCTCTACAAGACCCCCTTCAAAGTTTTCAAAACTTAAAAACATTGCAAAGTTTTGGAATACTTTGAATTTAGAAAAGTTTTGACTAAGTCAAGTTGTGCCGTATACTGCTCGGTCATCACGATTAAATACCTTTCTCGAAAATAATCAATCCTCTCTTCCTCTTCTGGAGTTTCATTGATTATTTTTAGTTTCCTATGAGGAATACAAAGAGTAAATTTATTGATATATATGTAGTAGTTGATCTTTGTGCTTTGTTCTTCACTTCTGTTCTTCAATGTCCCCTAAGAAGAAAGAGATGGAGACCAATGCTGACACCACAATCAAGTCTCCTGAAGCGGGACATGATGTTGCACATACAACTTTTTTGTTGGAGGCTGACCCAGCTTTGAGGGCAGCAAACTTTTTGAACTGTTTCGGTTTAACCCCGTCAGTCTTCAATCGCTCGAGTGGCGGATCATCCTCTGAGGAGCACGGCAATTCGGAGGGATTTCTTAACCTGATGCGTCGCTCGGGGATCCGCACCATGCAAGAATTGGACGCCGCCCTTCGTCAGAATGATGAAGGCAAGGACAAGAAATAATGTTCTAGGCAGAACAACTTTTTATTTTTATGTCCTTGATTGTAGGGGTCCACCCGCCTTTATGCAATGAAACCTAAAATTTCTGATTTTGTGTGGCTGTGATTTCGAATGGTGCTCATGGACATATTCTTTTAGCTAATTCTTCGTTTTACTGTTTCTTCTAAAGAACATATGGCAGTCGTTACACAGTTTTAGATGCCCATTTTTAGTTTTTTCCCAAAATAGGATCCTAGAACGACGCACCCACCTCATCTTTAACCTCTTTAAAAAGGACATCCAGAAATGAAAGAATCATTCATACTCTCTCAAAACAAATGTCTTCCCATAAGGTTTCACTTGCGCCACTTCATCCTGATGTTATTTGCCTGCATGCTGTGTCTTCAAAAATTGGTAAGTCTCGACGAAGAATCAATGGTATGAATATTCTTCTTTCGTACCACTTTTGGAGACAAGTATCGATCTGCATGGTGTAGACACTGTTGATATGCGCTAACTATTTCTGAGAATAGACGCACACTGTGGTCCAGTGTTTAGCTCCGATCAGAGGCACGTATTGCTGACATACACTTGTTTGATCAGTGCTTAGTGCTGATATGCGCCTGTTTGTAGGTGCAGTGCTGATGTGCGCCTATTTGTAGGCGCAATGCTGATGTGCGCCCGTTCGTAGGCATAATGCTGATGTGCGCCTGTTTGTAGACGCATATTGTTGATAGATTATGCTAACTTCTCCTGTTTTATTGATATTTGCAGGGACTTGGTAAGCGAGCTTCTTCAGAACTGGCATTGGTGATTTGGATGTTGTAGAGAGCATTCTTCTGACACTCACATCAGACAGCTCATATGGTTCTGACACTCAAATCAGACAGCTCAGGACTCTTCATGTTAAGAAGGGTCTTCCTAGATGGTAGGAAGAGCCTATACACATGAGAGTTGGATGGTGAAGACGCAGAACTAGAAATTGTATCACAAGGGTGATCTCGTTCCTAATTCACCTGACAGGCTGTCTTCTCTCCACCAGTTGTATTGACATCAGCTCATCTTTGGGCTGCTGCACTCTATGTGTGAGACTCGTCTCACAGTATCGATATTTATATACGGATACGTATTTTGTAGTGTATTTCGTATTTTCTTGGTTTTCGTAATGATTTAAATTTTTTTCTAACTTATAGATTTTCTTCTTGGCCGGCATACCGCCAGTATACCGGTATATACCGACGGCATACCGTCCAGACAGATTTTCCATATTTTAGATATTTTTGATTTCAGATATTTTCATGAATAGTGTTTTCGATATTTTGATGAATAGTGTTTTGGATATTTTGATGAATAGTGTTTAGATATTTTTGTGAATAGTGTAGATATACCCTATTATGCATTGGATATTTGGTTTTGTTTGGATGGTTAGGATTGACTTAGATCTTCACATGGATCACCATCCAATGGTTAAGATTAATTCTCCCTTCTATATATACCATTTCACTTTCTCTCTCCTCTCTCTTTTCATTCTCTTCACTCTCTCTTCATTTCTTCTTCCCTTCTCTCCCTCTTGGAGCTTGCCAAGAGCTTGGCCTTGAGGCCTTGGGTGTGGTGTCTAACCCCCTTAGGAGGAGGAGTAGAAGATTAGGCTTGGAGCTTAACCTAGGCAAGTACATCTTGCCAAATCTTGAACAAAAAATATTTTTGTTGTCATTTTATTTTCCTTGGTAGTAAATACTTAGAATTGTTCTAAACTCATTTTGATAAACATGTTTTCCTTATGATTCTCGTATATATGCATGTTTCCAAAATTTGTTTAAGCAAGGTTTTGATTTTCTGTTAAAACCCAATATGGACTAAGTAAAAAACTTGGTATCAAGAGTGATACTAGTGTTACCATCATGGATCTTGGTCACATATACATACATGAGGCCCTCACATAGTTTGTTTATCATGGATTTTGAGTTTGGTGGCAATCGGAACCCGTTTCGGTACCCCGAAAACCTATTTTTGGGAGTATTTTGAGATATTGATCTATCAAATTTTTGAATTTTTGAAATCTAATAGTTCTATGTTATAGGAAATTCAATTCTATACAATTTTGACTTTTGAAAATCCGAATTTCGATTTAAAACGAAGTTTTTATGGCCGAAACAAGTTTTGGCAAAAATCTGGATTTTGTTGCTGTTTGGAAAACTGGTATACCGACGGTATGCCAATTTTTGCACCAGAAACTTTCTGTCTTTAGGCCGATATACCGTCGGTATGCCGCTGTATACCGTCGGTATGCCGTTTTTGCCCGTTTCTGCCCGTTTTTGTCCGTTTTTGATATTTTCTTCGATTGTAATGAATTCTTAACATGTTTAGATGATCTTGCATAGTTAGAGAATGATTGTACACCCTATATACACTTGACACTAGCGCATGTTCAATCATTTTTCTATGAAATGTACTTAGCTTTAATTATTCTTTCCCACATACCATGATATGTCTTTTTGATAGATTCTTTCTTACAAGCTATGATAATTGTTGCCATGTCTTCTTTGCTTACATGATAGTGGCCCGTCGTGGCGCACTCTTCTTACATATCTTCTTTGCTTACTAGATAGTGGCCCATCGTGGCGCACTCATGATACATGTCCTTCTTTGCTTACATGATATATAGTGGCCTGTCATGGTGCACTCCCTATAGTGGCTCGTCGTAGCGCACTCCTAGCTTCCAGTTTATTATATTTTTTTGTTATGGCTTATTATAGTGCACATTTTTGCTTTTGTCCAGTCTTGCATGTCTCATGTCTAGGATGGATTCTGCGGAATACCACACCCAGAATCCAACAAGAAAATGTTAAGGACTAAACAACTAGCTTGATTACTTAGATCATTGAGAATTTCCCAGTTACCTGTTGCCTCTTTGGTCTTGGTCTTATATATATATACATGGGATTTGGAGCTATCTGTCATGATGAGCACACTTCCAGCGCACCGTCGAGTGTTGTATCGGGTACATTTGTCTCCTGGGCGATGTACCCATTATTATATGTCTTAGGGTACATTTGTCTCCCGGGCGATGTACCCACCATTATAGGATATATTTGTCTCCTGGGCGATGTATCCACTATATACCATTGCTCCTTTGGCTTGGACCATTCAGGTAGCAGGAGGCAGGTAATTGGACTTGGATTTCTCAAACTTGTATTTGTTAGTAATTAGGATTGTGACAACCCTAGTTAGCTAATGTATAAAGCCGTACTCATTGCTTCGCCGTGATTATTGTATGGAGTCCAGTCTAGTCTAGTTTTGTCTGGATTTATTTATTTTTAGTACATCTTTGTTTATGCCTTACTTTTGTCGGTAAATAATTAGATACTAAAGTTCTGTTCAGGAGAAGGGTTACAACCCCGGTCCTTGTTTGGTTTACGAGTTGTAACTTGGGTTCCTGATTAGTTCCTAAGTTATCTTATCATTTGTCGTTCTATATAGACCTAACATGCTCACATGTTCCAGTTACTTAACATGATCACATGTTCCAGTTACTTAACATGCTCATATGTTCGAGTTATCTTACATGCTCACATGCTCCAGTTACTTAACAAGCTCACATGTTCTAGTTATCTAACATGCTCACATGCCCCGTTTACTTAACATGCTCACATGTCTAGTTTATCTTTCATGTTCACATGCTTCCTTTTTCTTACATGTACACAGTTTACATTACGTCACATGTCCTTTACTTTATGCTACATGTTGCTCTACTTATTGTCTTTTCTATTCTTGGGATAAGTGCATTGGTAGCGCACGAGTCTCGATTTGCTTTTACTTATTTCTGTCTCTATCCGTTGCTATGATTTGCATGCTGGTTTTAGTTCATAGTTTGGCTTCCTTTGTGGTACTTGCTATTGGGGGTCTGACTCCACTGGTTTTGTTTGGCCAGATCTGATAGAGGAGCCCGAAGGATCTTCCGTACCATCTACTCGTTGGTGATTACCCAGAGCACCAGAGTACCTTAGTGGATTTTCTATTTCATTCTCCCACTAGTTATGTATATTATTCTTTTGTGGCGTTTAGCCTCTGAGCACGTGTTTAGCTCGTGTTTTGGACTTGACATTTAGCCTACGAGCCTAAATATGATTTGCGTTATTCTAGACTATAGCTAGAGCTTATCATGTATGGCTATTACTCTTGCTAGTCTTCACTTTGTATTACTAGCTTCATGATCATCCATGTATATATAGTTTGGGACGCTTTACTATTTTATGTCTGATGATCATACTTCTTGTACTTTACATATTTGTCTGTGATTGAGATACCTAGGATTGCTTGACCTAGGATCGACTGTTGGCTTGTAGTAGTAACCCCCATGTCTATACAGCTTATACGTTATTTTGGAGTGCTGGAGTACTTTGGTATACGTAGCTGGCCTGGTCCGTCCCTACTTGCCAGTATTCTGGTTCTGGGGCGTGACATAGGTTTTAGTGGTGGCCCATGCAGGTCTGATTTATCAGATATGTAGGGGTTACTGATGTTTAGATATCTCAGTCACAATTGTCCTTTATTGATATCCTTCGTGTTATTCTATATCTCTGATCCTTTGACCTGATATCTGCCTTGATCGTTGATCTTTCATGTTCCCTCGATTTGATCCTTGTGTCCTTTAACCTTCAGGGGCACTGTTCTTAATCCTTTCGATCATCTTGTTTCAGTTCTGTCGATGGCAGGTCAACATCCTTCTGTTAGGCCAGTTATGGAGGATCAGTCTCAGCATTCAGGGAAAGAATTTAGAGCTGACCCGAGGCAGAGGTGTCAGTTCAGCCTGATCAGCCAGCAGGGTCAGTCCTGCCAGAGCAGCCAAAAAATGTTGTTCATGAGCTGGTGGGTGTTCTCAGGGGCTTCATGGCATTACAGCAGCGTCAGAGTGACGTTCTCACCCGTTTTAGTATGTTTTTGCCCGTTTCTGCCCTTTTTTGTCCGTTTTTGATATGTTCTTTGATTGTAATAAATTCTTAACATGTTTAGATGATCTTGCATAGTTAGAGAATGATTGTACACCCTATATACACTTGACACTAGCGCATGTTCAATCATTTTTCTATGAAATGTACTTAGCTTTAATTATTCTTTCCCACATGCCATGATATGTCTTTTTGATAGATTCTTTCTTACAAGCTATGATAATTGTTGCTATGTCTTCTTTGCTTACATGATAGTGGCCCGTCGTGGCGCACTCTTCTTACAAGTCTTCTTTGCTTACTAGATAGTGGCCCGTCGTGGCGCACTCATGATACATGTCCTTCTTTGCTTACATGATAGTGGCCTGTCATGACGCACTTCCTATAGTGGCTCGTCGTAGCGTACTCCTAGCTTCCAGTTTATTATATTTTCTTGTTATGGCTTGTTATAGTGCACATTCTTGTTTTTGTCCAGTCTTGCATGTCTCATGTCTAGGATGGATTCTGCGGAATGCCACACCCAGAATCCAACAAGAAAATATTAAGGACTAAACAACTAGCTTGATTACTTAGATCATTGAGAATTTCCCAGTTACCTGTTGTCCCTTTGGTCTTAGTCTTATATATATACATAGGATTTGGAGCTATCTGTAAGCGCACCGTCGAGTGTTGCATCGGGTACATTTGTCTCCTGGAAGATGTACCCATTATTATATGTCTTAGGGTACATTTGTCTCCCGGGCGATGTACCCACCATTATAGGATATATTTGTCTCCTGGGCGATGTATCCACTATATACCATTGCTCCTTTGGCTTGGACCATTCAGGTAGCAGCATGCAGGTAATTGGACTTGGATTTCTCAAACTTGCATTTGTTAGTAATTAGGATTGTGACAACCCTAGTTAGCTAATGTATAAAGCCGTACTCATTGTTTGGCCGTGATTATTGTATGGAGTCCAGTCTAGTCTAGTTTTGTCTGAATTTATTTATTTTCAGTACATCTTTGTTTATGCCTTACTTTTGTCGGTAAATGATTAGATACTAAAGTTCTGTTCAGGAGAAGGGTTACAACCCCGGTCCTTGTTTGGTTTACGGGTTGTAACTTGGGTTCTTGATTAGTTCCTAAGTCATCTTATCATTTGTCGTTCTATATAGACCTAACATGCTCACATGTTCTAGTTACTTAACATGCTCACATGTTCCAGTTACTTAACATGCTCATATATTCCAGTTATCTTACATGCTCACATGCTCCAGTTACTTAACAAGCTCACATGTTCCAGTTATCTAACATGCTCATATGCCCCGTTTACTTAACATGCTCACATGTCTAGTTTATCTTTCATGTTCACATGCTTCCTTTTTCTTACATGTACACAGTTTACATTACGTCACATGTCCTTTACTTTATGCTACATGTTGCTCTACTTATTGTCTTTTCTATTCTCGGGATAAGTGCATTGGTAGCGCATGAGTCTCGATTTGCTTTTACTTATTTCTGTTTCTATCCGTTGCTATGATTTGCATGCTAGTTTTAGTTCATAGTTTGGCTTCCTTTGTGGTACTTGCTAATGGGGGTCTGACCCCACTGGTTTTGTTTGGCCAGATCTGATAGAGGAGCCTGAAGGATCTTCCGTACCATCTACTCGTTGGTGATTACCCAGAGCACCAGAGTACCTTAGTGGATTTTCTATTTCATTCTCCCACTAGTTATGTAAATTATTTTTTTATGGCGTTTAGCCTTCGAGCACGTATTTAGCTCGTGTTTTGGACTTGATATTTAGCCTACGGGCCTAAATATGATTTGCGTTATTCTAGACTATAGCTAGAGCTTATCATGTATGGCTATTACTCTTGCTAGTCTTCACTTTGTATTACTAGCTTTATGATCATCCATGTATATATAGTTTGGGACGCTTTACTATTTTATGTCTGATGATCATACTTCTTGTACTTTATATATTTGCCTGTGATTGAGATACCTAGGATTGCTTGACCTAGGATCGACTGTTGGCTTGTAGTAGTAACCCCCATGTCTATACAGCTTATACGTTATTTCGAAGTACTGGAGTACTTTGGTATACGTAGCTGGCCTGGTCCGTCCCTACTTGCCAGTATTCTGGTTCTGGGGCGTGACACTATGGTTCTCCTCTCGTATTTCTGAGAGAGAAGACCAGAGTTGATTCCATTGTCTGGCTCGTTGCTTCAGGTCGAGACGATAAGGAATTGCTACCAACAAATAAGAAGATCCAAAGATGTAATAGACCTTCATTATCGATGGGAAGATCCAAAGATGTAATAGACCTTCATTAGAATGAAAATCCAAGATGTAATAGATTTTCATCAAGATGTATCTATGCTTTTAAAGAAGGAATAAAGAAATAATTGTCTCATTATTCTTTTTTTTATAATTTGATTTTGCTATGCTGTCATAGATAACAGAATCCAGAGAGGATTATGAATATGGCAAGTTGTTTTGACGTGAATATTTGGAATTCAAGTTCGTAAGAGACATGACCTCTCACTATGATGAATGAATGGGTGATCATTCACTTCAATTTCCGAGGAAGAAATATTGAATGAATGAATGGTCGTTTAAACTTTCGAAGAAGAAAGCGAATGAATCAAGCACGTCGGTTTCGAAGAAGGGAAGATGAAGAGTCGGTTATGAATGAACCGTTAGAAATGAACGAACAGTTGTGCCTCTTTCCAAAAGTTGCATCAGTTCTCAAGGCTGATTACTTAGTTCTTCTGCCTATAAATAGAACAAAACTTTTGTAAATATTGTCAATCTCTTTTCTTCCTGTGCAAGAAAAAATGTCTTCCAAAGATTTGATTACTCCGAAGACTGAAGAAGAAACCAAGACTTCCCTTGCTGAGCCTCCAGTGCCTTCTCAAAAAGAAAGGGGCGAAGGCTCAACTGTTCCTCCTGCACCAGGACAGGATTTGATCTCCAAGTTAGTGGAGCCTGGAAAAACTGTCGAAGAAGAGGCATTGAGGATGGCTGTTTGTGAGTTCCTGGTGCGTTCAGACAACGAGATGTTTGAACAGTTGGCGAACTTTGTATTTAATCATGAAGGATCAGGGCCTCCTCCCCCTCCGTAATATTATGTAATTCTATTCTGCTTTTGAATAAAAAAATGAACTTTTATTTACATCATGTCTCTGAAAATAAAGTACATTTTGTCTTTATACATAATATTTTTTTAGAAATTTGCCATTGATGTGCATCATAGCAACTCTGCCATCCATATCTGTTAATTGATAGGCTCCATTGGAGAAGACTTTATTTACCACATACGGTCCTTCCCATTTTGCCTCGAACTTACCTTTGCTCATATGTGTCATAGTCATAGGACGTCTGACTGTAAGAACCAACTCGCATTCTTGAAATGTTCGCACTCTGACTTTGCGATTGAAAGCTTTTGAAATCTGGGCCTGATAAAGTTTGATATGCTGTTGAGCTAATAACCTTTTCTTGTCGAGCGCCTCCAATTCCTGAAGCCGAAGACGATCATTATTGTCTGTAGTAAGATCATTAGCAATGGCGATTCTCAATGATGGAATTTGAATTTCCAAAGGTAGCACAGCTTCACATCCATATACCAGAGAAAAGGTGTGCAACCTGTGGGGTTACGGACGGTAGTACGATATGCCCATAGACATTCTCCGAGTTTATCACTCCAATTACGTTTGTTAATAAAGACAAACTTTTTAAGGAGTTTGATAATGGTCTTGTTGAATGCTTCAGCCAACCCGTTAGTCGCAGAATTATAGGCTGTAGAGGCGACATTATTGATTCTGTTGTCATCACAGAACCTATTAAACTTCTGGCTGATAAATTGTGGCCCATTATCATGGATGATTCGGCGAGGGACACCAAATCTGTATATCACATGGTGTTTGATAAAATTGATAACGCTACTAGTTTTTACTTCCGCCAAAGGTATAGCTTCGGCCCACTTGGAAAATAATCGGTTATAGCTAAGATGAACCGATGTCCTTTAGATGAAGGAGGATTGATGGGACCAATTATATTCATGCCCCAAGCTTCAAAAGGCCATGAGGCTGCAGTTGGATGAAGAAATTCTGACGGTTGGTGAATGAAATCTGCATAAATTTGACATGCACGGCATTTTTTTGCATAATCAATAGCATCTGATACCATAGAGGGCCAGTAGTAGTCCATACGTCGGATACGATCCTGTAGTTTAGGACCAGGTTGATATGCTCCACAAACACCATCATGAGCCTCACATAATATCTGTTTTGCTTCATCACCATCGAGACACCTCAAGAGTAATCCATCAAAAGTTCTTCGATATAGTGTCTTAGTAGTATGATTATAATAGATTCGAAGTGATCGACGACGGATACTTGTAGCTTCTTTAGGATCTTTTGGCAAAATGCCATGCACTAAAAAATCAATGAAAGGTACTCTCCAATCCTCGCTAAGGACATTGACTTCAGTTAGGTTGCTGAATTCAATGTTGTGGTTGTTTTCAACACAGAATAGTTCTCTATTAGAGATAACAACCATCTGTTGCCTTTTGACTGGAACTGCCAACACTGCAGCTAGGTTAGTTAAGGCATCAGCTTCTGTATTGCATGCCCGACGTACATGTTCGATGAAGAACCCTTTAAATGAAGAAGCTATCCTGGTTGCTGCTTCATAGTATGGTACCAAATCTTGATGTCGGACTTCATATATGCCTCTAACCTGATTAACAATCAGCTTAGAGTCGCCATATACTTCGAGATATTCAATATCCAGTTGTTTAGCCAATTGGAGTCCAATGAGCAAGGCATTGTATTCTGCCACATTGTTAGAGCACAATTCGTCTAAAGAATAAGCCCTTTGAATAGTTAATTCCTCGGGTGAAACGAGAACAATTCCCACTCTCGCAACAAGAGTACCTCTAGGTCCAATTCTAGAAGCTCTATCAAAGAATAATCTCCAAGTAGAAAATTCTTCTGAGATCATATTTGATTCCAAAGTTTTGTCCGGAATCTCATCATAGAGTTTAGATGTTTCAGGAACAGGATGAGCTGCTAAAAAGTCAGCAAGTGCTTGGCCTTTTACAGACTTTTGAGAAACATAAACCATATCATATTGTGCTAATAATATGGCCCATGTGGCAAGCCTAGAATTAAGTGTACTTGGTTTCTTCATTAAGACCCGAAGAGGATTGACTCGGGATATAACATGAATAGTTTGGCCTATGATGTAATGTCTTGTCTTCTGAACAACAAACATTAAGGCTAAACATTCCTTCTCCACTGGGCTATAACGATGTTCAGCTCCAATCATCGTTCGGCTAAGATAGTAGATGACTTGTTCATGATCTTCCTTGTTCTTTTGAGCTAGCAAAGCTCCCAATGAATGATCCATTGCCCGGACATACATTAAAAAAGGTATTCCTGAGATCGGTGGTACAAGAACCGGTGGGCTCATTAAATACCGCTTTATGTCATCAAATGCTCGTTGACATTCTTCCGTCCAAACGAAAGATACACCTTTCTTCATTAATTGAGTAAATGGTCTGCAACGTCCAGATAAATTAGAAATAAACTGCCTGATGTATGCAAGCCGACCTTGGAATCCTCGTAGCTCTTTTAGGTTGCGTGGAGGACGCATCTCTTGAATGGCTTTGATCTTCTCGAGATCAACGTGTATACCTTTAGAGGTAATGACGAAGCCAAAAAATTTACCACTAGAGACACCCAAGAAAGACTTGGTGGGGTTCATTTTGAGTTGATGCTGGCGCATTAGATTGAAGATAGTTCTTAAATCTTGAATGTGATCTTCTTTGAGACGACTTTTGACAGCAATATCGTCAACATAGCATTCGACAGTCTTTCGTAAATGATCTCAAAAGATAGTACTCATAGCCCGCTGGTAAGTTGCACATGCGTTCTTAAGACCAAACGGCATGACTGTATAACAATACACTCCCCGAGGAGTATGAAACGAAGTATATTTTTCATCTTCAGGATTCATCCGGATTTGATTATATCCAGAAAACCCATCCATGAAAGAAATTCGTTCGAATCCACATGTATTGTCGATCATAACATCAGTAATTGGGAGAGGGAATTCGTCTTTAGGGCAAGCATCATTGAGATCCCGAAAGTCTATGCAAACTCGAACCTTTTCGTACTACAACAGATATGGGATATGATAGCGTGCGCTGAACGCTGTAGAATGCATATTATAGCATATTCCGTCCGCTATATATGCCCCCGCTATAATAACCCCATGTACAAGAACGCTATAAAGTTATAGCGTTCATGAACGCTATTCATGAATTATAGCGTTCATTGACGCTATAGACAATGTATATCGTTTTGAAACGCTATATGATAGTTATAGCAATTAGGAACGCTATAGAACTTTAATAGCATTCATGAACGCTATTAATATATTGTAGCGTTCATGTACGCTATAGACATGTTATAGCACTTACAAACGCTATATAGTTTACATAGCCTTTACGAACGCTATAGTTCATTAATAACATTTGTTAACGCTATAAATGTGTTATGGCGTTCCTGAACGCTGTTTATTTTTAATTGCGTTCCTGTATGTTATTGTTTGTTAATAGCGTTTCGATATATATCTGCTTTTTTATAGCATTTCGAAAATTTGTAGAAAGCAGCACATCATAATACTATTGCAGATAATGCCACAGTTACACAAAATGCAGGTATTCAAAAATTTAAATGCAAATCAATCACAGAATGAATTCTGAACATAAGTAAATTTATTAATTTCACTATCTAATATATGTAGAACAACGAAGTAGTACCGAACATTCAAAATCCTTAATTTCTCCATGTAGAACAACGAAGTAGTACAAAACATATGTCCAAAAATTAAACATTAACAGTGTAGTCAGCTACATATATCCCAAAATGTTGACTATCTAACATTTAGCTCCCTTCGAGCCTATCCACAACCAAAACTCCTCAGAAAGCATCATCTTCCTTCATCCAACCTACACAAAAATAGGAGGTAAATCATTAGTGTAAAGAAAAAACCATCTCGAGCCGATCCAGACAATTGACGAAAAGTAAATTATTGGGATAGGAAAAGTGATGCCTTACCAGTGCACTAATTGATAAATATCTAACTAATGAAAAAGAGCTCTACATAACGCAGCAAGTGTAGTCTTAAGGGCCAAGCCATGAACACGAGGCAAGATGGCTTGTCACTAGGGCACAAAATGAGGAATCAAGGTACAACCACTAATTTGTGCTTGTCACTGTTAGAGGTTGTGATTAAGACTTGAGGGCTAGCTAGATCGAGATAAAAGAAAGTAGAACCAAATTTGAATAAGAATGAAGATGAGAAGATTCCAGCAGTAGCATCCCTTTTGTTTTGTTGCACTATATATATGAATTTTTATTTTCATGCATTTACTCTGCAGTTATTACTTTAGCTAAATCATTTAAAAAAATCGAAGAGTGATATCCAATTTAGACACATGGGAATCTAGAACTGTTTGATAATAGCCTTTATTTTCTACAACACTACAACCGTAAGTAGTAAAAACTGTAAAAACCACCAGAATTATGGCAATAATGTTCAGTACACATTCAACTTTTTGTTAGTACTGTACAATTCAAAATTTCCACCAAAAAGAAGCTATTATGCAAACTAGAAACGGATTTGCTCCACAAATAAGATGCAGGGCATAAGCAACTGCAGTACCAAACAGACTACTTAAACATTATAAGCAACTACAGTACCAAACTGACCTCCTCTATGAATAAAATGCAAGGACTTGCTCCTCAAATAAGATGTAGGGCATGAAAGTAATAAGAGAAACTCTGGGACAGTGTATTGGTTAGAGTCATTGTATGCTTCAGCTCATTAAATGTAAAAACAAAAACAAATTGCACAAGGTACCTGTGAATCTTCACTTCCATTAGCAATAAAAGCTTGCTCCGACCCCACAAAACAAGATCGTATCACAAACACAAGCTGGCTAAGCTTGTGACCTCCGAACCTTGCAACAAGCAAGAATGTAGAAGATGAAAATAAATAAGAAACCAGAAAGCTCGAATAGTAAGATGATTCAGATTCTTATGATACTCATCACTTCCTAGGGATGTTCTGAAAGCTCGAATCGGAGAAATACTATGTTGTGCGGACACAAAAAGTAGTATCCATATCTACTTCATGTTCACACTCGTATCTGTATCATGTCCTTATTCGTATTCGTGCTTTACACTTGGGCACAAAATGGGTGTTGTATCCATGTTTGTGCAACATACGTTAGGGTTTCCCAGAAGCACGAAAGCAACTTTATCCACTCCAAACTTCCTAAACACCTGAAAGCAAAAGAGTTTCAACTGAGCAATCATCCGCAGAGACAATTTGATAATAAAATAAAGTACCATTATTCATATACCTGATATTGAAGATTTGGAATAAAGGCCTTTAAATCCGAAAGTGATAGGTTGAGTAAGCAAGACAATTTAGCATCTACATCTCAGGAAGGAAGAATGATTCAACGACTTCACATTTGAATTTTTGAAGGCTCTCTCCATGACCTCCTTGATAACAGTAGCTAGTTTTATAGTAAAAAGATATGTAACACAAATAGCAGACAGAGTTAACGTCCAGTCAGTAAAGTTTCTATCAAGTGTGTCAGAATTGACTACTCTGAACGTACAGCCAATTGGTATGAATAATAAATGCAAGTGCATGGTAAAAGTTTTATCCTACAACACCACAAGTGTCAAAGGGAACCTGGAAGTAAGAGATCGTCTCCCCCACACATACCAAAAGAATAGATTACATTTATTCCTGTGATGCAATCGGTGATCCAGGGCATGTATGTGAATATGCAGACGGGCAATTTAAACCTACAGCAGACAAAACACTTTTTACAATATATAAATTCATACACTCTATATTTTGCATTTTTAATTTACATTTGAACCATTTGAACCCTATTTCATGCTTGTAACATGACTAATTTATTGGGTCAGCCCATAACTTGGTTCTGGTTAGGTTGGTGAATCCTATACTCGATAACCCAGTAAAGCACTAAAGTAAGAACAGAAATAAGTTGGTGCTAGTTTCATAGTGGGAATGGTGAAGGTGGAGAAATACAAAAAGACTACTACAAAGAAGGAAGGCAATGTGGCTAGTACCTGCATCGTCAGGTCCTGGGATGAATAAAAATCTGCTTTGCTCTTTTATTCTTGGATGAGCTTTGATCATTTCCCCAAGTTTTCCGAACTGCATTCTGTAAATCATGTTTACTGGATACTGTACATCTTATAATCTTGAGCATGAAAAGACTAAGCTCCAGAAAATGTCCTCACCTAAGACTTGAGAACGAGTTGAAGGAAAGGTTGCAGGGATGAGAGCAGAAATTTCCTATCAGAACAAACAAATAAGGAACAACCTCCAGACTTTCGTAACCATCTAGCACAACAACCAATTTTTCCATGGTCTTTTCTACGGACAAAAAGAGCAAAAAGTTCTGAGAACAAGCATGCTTAGCAAAAGAAGAGCATTAACAAAATCACTGAGTTACCTCTTCATTGTCCAGCCATACATCTGAAAGGATGACAAACATGTCATCCACTGTTTTTTTCTCCAAGTTTGAGAGTCTGAGCTATAGGAAGTAGACATGAAAATACCTGTCAGCAAAATGCGATTATGTTTGTTTTTAAGAAACATAAATTGTTTAGTGACGAAAACAAATATAGATAGATTGTAGAAGGTTACAGTTTCTTCCTTTGACTGTCACCAAAGACGTCCAGTCCCATAAGTACAGAAAGTGATACATCTCTGTCCTCCAAGGGTGGAAAGCCACATATGTTGACCTATTGCACCAGTCAGAGCTAAGGAAACTTTGTATTGCAGCTTAAATTAGGAGAATTGAAATACAATTGTATGGTGAGAAATCTAGAGTGACCAAGTAAAAGACTCCACATAGTTAACTGTGACATCAATTGGAAGGTTACAAAGGTTGCATAGTAAATGACCAATTCACTACCCTAGCATCTTAAAAGGAAAGAAAAGAAAGGTTGGAAGTAAAAGCAAATTACATCTTAATAAGCCACACTCAGTTCAGAAAAGGGGTTATGTTAAAATCTAACATGGAGATTTTCTCATAATAAGGAGATTGTAGGACGCTTACAAGTCGGTTAAAGATAAATGTAGCAGCTCTAGCATATGAAAAATCATCAACATCTAATATAGTTCATGCTGCTAATAAGCCAAAACTCTCTAGGTTTTTGGTGAGAGATGAATGATCTGGCCTTTGTTTGAATCTTGTTGTAGTGTGACCGTAGTGTTCTATTGTATTGAACATGTAAATCATACTGTCCACAGTAACATATGAAAAAAAAAGTAAGAAAAACATGTGAAAAATCAGCCGGAAAAACATGCATCTTCCAAGATATCTGTCCAGGCGAAGCCTTAGATTTTGTGAAGAAAAACATGTGAAAAATCTCAACAAGTCCAACATTTTACTATAATTTGAATGGCCAAAAAGTAAGAAGTTCATCACTGAACTTAACGAGAGGTACCCCTCTAGGCATGAAGTAGACAAGTCCATGAATGAAACATTTAGAAAACTAGAAACTGACAACTTCAAGCTGCAACATTTTTCTATGAATCTTTCAAATTTTAGTTTTTCCCAAAAAAACAAAATGACAAGACATTATGACTACTACTTCTACCTGGAATTTCAGGAATAAACTTTTAGTTATTAGAATAGCACATGGATTCTTGGTATTTTATTTGCACAACTCCAAGAATTATAATTCCTAGGTTTGCCTCCCCAGCTGAAACATAATTGTATATGATGTATGTCATCGAAAAGGTTTCTTAATTACCAGTTTACTACAGATTTTAGTATATGATTCACTAACAATGAGTTTCACAAGGTTACAATATTTAAAAATTATCAAGAAGAAAGTGTTAATAGTATAAAAAAAATCAGAAGTTAATGTTGCAAAAATAATGGTATCATATTGATGCTTGATGAGCTACAAGCAAGAATTTTATACCTGTTGTTGCTGATAATTACCTTGCTACCGATAGTTTACATATCCTAGATTAGCTGCATATGAATACCTGTTGGGGTCTTCGGGAGGTTGGTATCAATATACATCATCATAATAGCTTACATTCCATTGATTGTCATCCTATTGTGCCTGGAACAGAAAAATGATTAAAGGCCTTCAGTTCATGGAACCAGGACAAAAGTTCACTCAAACAATATGCAACTGTTTAATCTTAACCTATTTATTTAGAGTACGACCCATAAAAGACAAATATTTTGAGCACCTGACATATAGCTATTCAGCATGAACATAGCCTCCTAAGCACTAGCTCTGTAAGGACCAAATTAAAAAAGAAACAAAATTGTTATACACTAAGTAAAGGGTTTTTTCATATATGTAGTTCAAGTATGGCTGACAACAGAACACTCTTAAAATGTAGACCTTTGAGAAAATATAGTAATTGGGTAAAAGAACCCATGAATACACTGCCAAAGCCGATGAAGTAGAATCATTTGACAGTAGCAAATATTTTAGAGTAACTTCTATCACAGAAACTGCAATGAGCCAATTCTCAGATTGAGATATATTAGCATCCTTGCTGCAAGCATGCCTGCTATCCTATATTATGGTGGGCACTCTTTCATAAGACTGCTATCCTATATTATGCCTGCTATCCCGAGCCAATTCTCGACCTTTTGACGTTTGCTAAACAATATCAGAAAAGTATTCATATTCGGCAGTATGCAAGGGAATAAAGCAGCCTATACAATAGAAGTTAATATATTCATATTCAACCAGACATAAATACAAACACCTATAAGGTGTACTAGTACAATAGCCTATCGGATGATCGATTGGCTATTTGACAGAACATTCTATGTCTATCTCGAACAGGGCATAGAAAGCTGGAATCAAACTTAAAGAGATGGAACAACTAACAATTAAGCTCATGAAAAAGCATTCGAAGACTCAAAAACCAGATTCGTGAGCATGTAGTTTAGATGTCTGTCTCCGAGGAAACCAGCATGAGTTCAAAGAAACACATAGAAACTTGAAGAAAAGAGAATAAAAGCCGTTGAATCCAATTATTTCAACCGCCGTCCGAGCCGCCGAAGCCGCTCGAAGGAGACGGAAGAACTGGGTTAAAATTGAACTGCGATCAAAATACTAGATTCAATCGAGGATACATGACGAATCTAATTATTTCAACAAAATTATAATCTAAAATGAGATTTTAGATTTAAAAATTGGTCGATCTGGAAAAAAAATAGGGTTTTTTATTCTTCTCACCGACGCTTGATCCACCGGAGCTTCCGAGCATCATGGATGATGAACTTTTCCTCTAAAAAATTCGAAGTTTTTTCCTCTCTTTTTGGTAGATAGGAAGAGGGGAGCGGTGAGGAGAGGAGAGGAGTTTCTCTAAGGGAAAGAAGGAAGAGGAGGGATAGGGAGTTGAACTCGCGGTCTATTGACCACCACCATTTTCGACGGAGCCTTAGCTCGGGATGGCTACTATTGAAGACATGAGAGAGGGAGAGAGGGAGAGGGAGAAGAGCGAGTGGGATTGGGGATGAGGGGAGGGCTGGTCGGTCCCTCTATTTTTTTGGAGAGACTTTTTTTTTGTGAAATAGGGGAGATGGAGGGAAATCTGAAATTTTGGAGGGTTATTATTTTTCCCACAAAAATATACCTAAATAATTATATTTTTTTTATTGGACCTACAATCTTCTATGTTTCACTATATATGATTTGGATCTAAATTTACTTTTAGAATAATATATTACCATCTTAGGCCACCAATTTTTATTTTATTCCTGCTAAAGATTTTTTTTGTTGGAGACAAAGTTTTTTGAACAAGTTGTGACTAAATAATAGTTGCCTAAGAAATATTCATCATTAAAATTTGGTGGAAAATATAGTATTTTTGTTATACTTTAGGCGAGAAATATTTTTCTAGTCGTCATAGGTTTTTCTTGCGAAGAGCTTATTAGTCAGCATAAACTAATTAATAGTTGCGAAATAATTTATAATTTATTTGGCTAATCCGAAGGATTTTAGGCGACAACCGCATTTTTTAGTCGCTAAATATCAGTTTGAGCGACTAAATTTCTTTGGTCGTCCTAGATTTTGTGGCCTAAAGTCCTTATCCTTGTAGTGATATTTGACCAAAAATCGAATAACAAAAATTGAAACCAACCGAAATATCCCATATTGAACCAAACCGAACGGAATAAATCTGTTTGATTTTCAGTTTATTTGGTTTAACCAATATTTCAGTTTATTTATAATTTTTATAGTTACTAAATATACAAAGATATATTTCGTATATATATTACTAAATTTTTTTATTCGGTTTACCAGGGAGAGGAATTTTATATAAAATTTCTGAAAGGTTAGTTTGATTTGAAGAGTATTCTGCAGACTCCTTGGCATGGAATTTTTTTTACGGTAACGATTTAATCTCATTACGACGTTGTAACTTATATAGCATCCAAAATATGCTAGTCTTTTTTTTAACCCTGTAAAATGTATAGAATACGATGCTGCTCCTAATCGAACTGGATATCTTACTTTGACATACGGTCATAGCAACATAAGCAGCGTCCAGAAAAAAAAAACTATACCTTTAACAGCATTCATAACACGCTATATAAAGTTCTGTTAACAGCAAAATAGTAGGGAGGCATAAACGCTATAGATAAACTGCTATTGTATGAACATTTAATAGCACTTCACAATGAACGCTATGGATGATGATATTATAATAGCAGGGAGGCTCGAATGCTATAGATAAACTGCTATTGTATGAACTTTTAATAGCACTTCACAATGAACGCTGTGGATGATGATATTATAATAGCAGGGAGGCTCGAATGCTATAGATAAATTGCTATTGTATGCTCTTTTAATAGTACTGCGGAATGAACGCTATTGATGATGACATTCTATAGCAGGGAGGCTTGAACGCTATAGATAAACTGCTATTGTATGTCCTATAGGCTGTAGAGGCGACATTATTGATTCTGTTGTCATCACAGAACCTATTAAACTTCTGGCTGATAAATTGTGGCCCATTATCATGGATGATTCGGCGAGGGACACCAAATCTGTATATCACATGGTGTTTGATAAAATTGATAACGCTACTAGTTTTTACTTCCGCCAAAGGTATAGCTTCGGCCCACTTGGAAAATAATCGGTTATAGCTAAGATGAACCGATGTCCTTTAGATGAAGGAGGATTGATGGGACCAATTATATTCATGCCCCAAGCTTCAAAAGGCCATGAGGCTGCAGTTGGATGAAGAAATTCTGACGGTTGGTGAATGAAATCTGCATAAATTTGACATGCACGGCATTTTTTTGCATAATCAATAGCATCTGATACCATAGAGGGCCAGTAGTAGTCCATACGTCGGATACGATCCTGTAGTTTAGGACCAGGTTGATATGCTCCACAAACACCATCATGAGCCTCACATAATATCTGTTTTGCTTCATCACCATCGAGACACCTCAAGAGTAATCCATCAAAAGTTCTTCGATATAGTGTCTTAGTAGTATGATTATAATAGAATCGAAGTGATCGACGACGGATACTTGTAGCTTCTTTAGGATCTTTTGGCAAAATGCCATGCACTACAAAATCAATGAAAGGTACTCTCCAATCCTCGCTAAGGACATTGACTTCAGTTAGGTTGCTGAATTCAATGTTGTGGTTGTTTTCAACACAGAATAGTTCTCTATTAGAGATAACAACCATCTGTTGTCTTTTGACTGGAACTGCCAACACTGCAGCTAGGTTAGTTAAGGCATCAGCTTCTGTATTGTATGCCCGACGTACATGTTCGATGAAGAACCCTTTAAATGAAGAAGCTATCCTGGTTGCTGCTTCATAGTATGGTACCAAATCTTGATGTCGGACTTCATATATGCCTCTAACCTGATTAACAATCAGCTTAGAGTCGCCATATACTTCGAGATATTCAATATCCAGTTGTTTAGCCAATTGGAGTCCAATGAGCAAGGCATTGTATTCTGCCACATTGTTAGAGCACAATTCGTCTAAAGAATAAGCCCTTTGAATAGTTAATCCCTCGGGTGAAACGAGAACAATTCCCACTCTCGCAACAAGAGTACCTCTAGGTCCAATTCTAGAAGCTCTATCAAAGAATAATCTCCAAGTAGAAAATTCTTCTGAGATCATATTTGATTCCAAAGTTTTGTCCGGAATCTCATCATAGAGTTTAGATGTTTCAGGAACAGGATGAGCTGCTAAAAAGTCAGCAAGTGCTTGGCCTTTTACAGACTTTTGAGAAACATAAACCATATCATATTGTGCTAATAATATGGCCCATGTGGCAAGCCTAGAATTAAGTGTACTTGGTTTCTTCATTAAGACCCGAAGAGGATTGACTCGGGATATAACATGAATAGTTTGGCCTATGATGTAATGTCTTGTCTTCTGAACAACAAACATTAAGGCTAAACATTCCTTCTCCACTGGGCTATAACGATGTTCAGCTCCAATCATCGTTCGGCTAAGATAGTAGATGACTTGTTCATGATCTTCCTTGTTCTTTTGAGCTAGCAAAGCTCCCAATGAATGATCCATTGCCCGGACATACATTAAAAAAGGTATTCCTGAGATCGGTGGTACAAGAACCGGTGGGCTCATTAAATATCGCTTTATGTCATCAAATGCTCGTTGACATTCTTCCGTCCAAACGAAAGATACACCTTTCTTCATTAATTGAGTAAATGGTCTGCAACGTCCAGATAAATTAGAAATAAACTGCCTGATGTATGCAAGCCGACCTTGGAATCCTCGTAGCTCTTTTAGGTTGCGTGAAGGACGCATCTCTTGAATGGCTTTGATCTTCTCGAGATCAACGTGTATACCTTTAGAGGTAATGACGAAGCCGAAAAATTTACCACTAGAGACACCCAAGAAAGACTTGGTGGGGTTCATTTTGAGTTGATGCTGGCGCATTAGATTGAAGATAGTTCTTAAATATTGAATGTGATCTTCTTTGAGACGACTTTTGACAGCAATATCGTCAACATAGCATTCGACAGTCTTTCGTAAATGATCTCAAAAGATAGTACTCATAGCCCGCTGGTAAGTTGCACATGCGTTCTTAAGACCAAACGGCATGACTGTATAACAATACACTCCCCGAGGAGTATGAAACGAAGTATATTTTTCATCTTCAGGATTCATCCGGATTTGATTATATCCAGAAAACCCATCCATGAAAGAAATTCGTTCGAATCCACATGTATTGTCGATCATAACATCAGTAATTGGGAGAGGGAATTCGTCTTTAGGGCAAGCATCATTGAGATCCCGAAAGTCTATGCAAACTCGAACCTTTCCGGTCTTCTTCAGAACTGGGACGACATTGGCCACCCAGTCAGGATGTTGTTCTTCTCTGATAAAACCGCAAGCTATAAGCTTTTTGACTTCATCATCAATTGCATCCATCATTTCAGGCTTGAATTATTGTTGTTGTTGTTTGACTGGTTTGGCATTCGGCAAAATGTTAAGCTTGTGAGTTATAATTTGAGGATCTAATCCTAACATATCTTCGTAACTCCAGGCGAAGACGTCGATGTATTCACGAATAAGGTGAATTAATTCTTGTTTATCATCCTCTGAGAGATTTTTGCTAATGAAGATTGGTCGTGATGCACCTTTCTCTCCAATATCGATTTAGACCACTTGATCCTCAGTAGGTGGTTCTCGTTGTTTAAAACGGAGTTCCCACTGATTGTCCATCCTTTGTGCCCAAGGGTCCATTTCAATAGCTTCTTCAATGTCACTTTCGTCATATTCTGAGAATTTGGCAGACACCATGTTAGAAGATACTATCACCTTATGAACATGACCGATGCTGGTATCAGAATCCCATGAGATAGAATCAGAAGAGTTTGAACGTTCTTCTTCATCAGATTCAGAAGGTTCTGGAGTTGGAAGTGGTGACGTATAACCTAGTCCTCGTTTTGTTTTACTGTGGTATTATTATGATTTTCTTTTTGGAACAACAATACGAAGAGGGGTTCGCCTTTCTTTACCATTGTTGAGACCTGTTCTGAAATCATAGCCCATTTTACGGATGATGGCTTTGGATTGTGGACTATAGCGTCATAATTGTAGCCTTCCTGTATCATCTCAATTATTATTATAGAGCATGATTTTTGGTTCTTCTCTTTTGTTGAAGAATATAGGCTTTTCATTTTTCTTTCGAGACGGTACTAAGAAGTACGACTCTTGTATTGAATCCAGTGATACCATATTTCGTCGAGATGATACGACTTCTATTGTAAGTGGTTTAAAGCTATCTAGCATATCTAGATAACATCGAGTATAGTAAAAGACATCAGTATACTGCGAAGGAGATGCTTTATTGATTTTTATACCATCATTTACAACAGGGACTTTAGCCTTAGCAGACTTAGTCAGATTGATGACAAGAAGAGGAGAAGAAGAACGAGAAGGAGGAGGGAGCTTCTTGCGACGAAGATCGATTACAAGCGGCTCAGAAGAGGTGAGCTCCCTTTGTTCTTGACTATCACCTTTAGGTCGCTTCTCATGGGAAGGAAGATAGATAGTCATAGGTTTGGAAGACTGAGGACAGGAGGTACGTCCTTTGACCGGAATCACCAGAGTATCATTAGGTATACTCCTCTGTTCTTCATCTATGTCCATTGCTAGTACTACCTTCATAAATTCCTCTTTGTACATATGAGAATCATTGCAGTATGCTTCAGCTCCTTTGAAAGGATTCAGATCTACAACCTCTTTTTGGACTTCTCCATTACCATCCACATATTTGAAACATTGGTGGAGCATAGAGGGTACAATATTGTGTTCATGGAGGAATGGCCTTCCCAACAAAGCATTGTATGAGCCATGATTGTCAATAACATAGAAAGTTACCTTTGTACGAAGATTGCCAATTTGAAGTTTTAGGCATATTTTCCCCAAAGGTTCACTTCTTCCTTGATTGAATCCCAGGATGGTAGTGATAGTTGTAGAAAGATTGTGTACTAGAATTTTTAAAGCATCCAGTAAGGACTTCGGCATGAGGCTAAGTGCAGACCCGGGATCAATCAGAATGCGGTCGACTTTCATGGTGTCTACATACCCCATGAAATAGAGAGGACGATTATGATGATTGTCTTCTAACAACATGTCATCTTGTGTAAAAGTGATATTGGGCATTAATTCAAATACACTATGACAATGTGCACAACTGACTGGCTCCTTTTCGGGCTTCTTGAGAAGAGTCAAACAAGCGTCAGCCTGCATCAAGGCTTCACTTAATGTCTCACGAGTTTCTTTTGAGAGACGTAAAAGTTCAAAGATTGACAATCTTGCTGGAGTATTGGCTAATTGAGCCAATATGTCAAAATTGTAAGGCTTTTCAAGTCCAAGGGATGATGACTTCTTCAATGCTTTATCAAAGCGAACAGGTTGCTTTCCCTTGTCTGCTGATGTTGGTTTAGGAGGAGATGGCTCGACCACTGGCAAGGATGTAGATGGTGTATCTTCAGCAGGAGAAGATGATGGAGGAAGAGCATCCGAGGATGGAGTAGGGTTCTCTTGATTTTCGGAATACTCCCGAAGATAGGATTTCCCAGATCTAGTGCCCATTAGAATTTCTTCTTCTGTTATTGGTTCAAAGGATACCATGTTGCAGTTCTTGGATTTAGACTTGGAATGCTTCTTTTGATTAGAAGAGGAAGACGTTTCAAATTCTGCCATCAGATCTGGATGAATCCATATAATCTCTCCTCTGTCAGTTGACAGCGGAACAAGACCTTCATTTTGAAGAGGTGGGATATTCACAATTTCCAGAGTAGTCCTTGGAATGGGGACAGCACCATCTTGTACGAGTTGTGGTGGAAAATCACCGAATTGGAGAGAAACCACATTAGCAGTCACCGTTTTCTCGTCCTGCTGTAAAGTAATTGCTCTAGAGTTGACCAACTCCTGGATTTTGCCCTTGAGCATATAACATGCTCTGGTTGGATGCCCTATGAATCTGTGATAAACACAGTATTTAGGGTGATCAGTTTTACCAACTTCTTCTGGTCGCTTTGCCTCTGGGAGCTGAAGCTTATTGCTTTTGATCAAGCAATCGAAGATGCTTAAAGTATCATCTTCATCGAAAGAATACTCTTCTTTTGGACGAGTTAACTTTTACAATGGTGCTGATGGGGTGGATGTCGTCTCAGTAACATTGACAGCCAAAGACTCTTTGTCTTTGAGATTAATGGCCAGTGTTTCTTTATTCTTGCGGTTATTCTGGCGATTACTACCCCCGGGTGTAGAATGTTCATCTTGGTTAGGATGAGTCATCTGGACTCCTAACTACTTGAACTTTTCGGTACTAACTTCTGCCGCCTTTGCATTAACAATGAAAGAAGGCCAATCTTAGAATTGTGTAGATCCCGTCCACATACTGATAATAGGCAACAAGTTTGATTTGCAAGTGTCTATTATTACAGCAGATGGAGTACCTAAAGGCATTTTGAGTGCCTCTCGACGGAATCTTTCAATGAAACTCTCTGTGGATTCATTGTGCCTTTATTTAATTTTAATGAGGGCAGACATCGTCATGTCATTGACTCCCTCATAAAATCGTTCCAAGAACATCAGGCAGGCTATGATACCAGTCATATGCTGCACCGGCTAAACAACCGACGAACACTCTGGTAAGGAGGGCATCATTTTGCTGTAATTGATCAGTCATCACCTCAAAATGATTGATGTACGGACTTGGAGAAGTGCTGCCATCAAACAGCATAATGGTTGGAAGCTTATACTTAGGAGGAAATAGAACTTCCTTCCACTCTGTAGGATATGGTTGCTTTATGCCTAGTCTTTGTAGGCCATCCTTCTGCTTGAAGGCCTCAAACTGAGTGCGTAAGAGTTTTACAACTTCATTAGCATCCTCTGATGTTTGGGAATTGGTAGGGTGGTTAGAAGTGTTAGAAGGAAAAACATCGTGGTAATTACCACCCCAGCACCAGACTGACTTGGATCAGCTTGAATTGGCACAGAAGCAACCTGAGGGGCTGGTACCCCCAGACTAACAGGTACAGAAGATGCTATAAGCTCAGGATTTGTAGCAGGGTTTACAATCGGGGGCACTGTATGTTGAGCCACCATTATGGTGTGCATGCTTGCAACCATTTCTGCCATGGTCTTCAATTTGTCTTCTAATACAACAATTCGTTGCTCTTGGCTGGTTGACGTAGAGGCATCTTGATCTTCCATAATGGTATATGCCGTCACTTCTCTTGCAGCTATTGATGAGATAGTTTGTTCAGAACTTTCACTATCTGCATCAAACTCTGAAAGAGAGTCCTCTCCCACATGGGTGATAGGGAGATCTTCTTGATTAAAGACACCTTGGTTCAAATGTCGATTTCTCGATCTAGTGTATTATAACGCCCCAGTCCCAAAATACGTAGGACTAGGAACGTAGACATGCCAGCCGTATAATAAATATACATAAGCTGTAAAATGCTGTAGAACCATAACTAATCTTATCCACACAAAATAAATGCATAAAAGATATCATATAATGATGATGAATTGTCTTGATACAATATGTTGGGCGGAGACAAATCCACTACCAACAAAATAAAAGAAATACATGATAAGCAAAAGAAAGTTTTGGCGAGCGAAGTGAAGACGATCCAAGTGCAATCATCCTCGAAGAAATAGCGAAGATCACGGCTAGAGCTAGAACACCTGCGAAAGACAATAGCACACACACCTGGAGAGATAACCAGGTCCTCAGAGGGACGTAACAAGACACATAATATCATGCCATATAAACTGAATAAATATTGCTCAATTAAATAAGTCAATTGAATTATAACATGGTCCAATACGTACCTACTGAACGAGCATACCATCCCCCCAACCAAACAAGGACAGGAAATGGTAAACTAATTCACGGTGACTTATCTTTCCATGCTAAGAATCCAATATGGTATCCGGACCCCAACAAGGTTCAATACCTTCTCATCGAAGTAGTAAGTCACACCTACAACCAAATAAGGACAAGATGTGACAAACTAATCTGCGACAAGTTATTGTTCCAAGCCACGGTCAGATACAAGTACCCAAACCAAAAGTACTCGTACCTAACGGATATGGTAGCCTACCGTTCTAAGTGAAATGTAGTTAAGAACAATCCTTCCTACGCATGGGCCCTGGCTAAATAGGATCGGCGTAGTCCCCCTTGGGCACCAGAGGCCCCATCAGTAAGAGCATGACGTTCCACAGAATCGTCAGTGGCCGTCAGTAATCATGGGTAATCTGACCCGCGTCTCCGACGAAGCTCACGGGTTACAAAAGGAAAAGTGCATCGAAGCCCATACGCTAAGGAATTGTCCTCCCCGCCCAATGCCTACTATGTTGTATCCGCAACATTAACCTCTATAACCGCTAAGTCAAACTAGCATGCAACCTCTATTAGCGGTTATTCCTATCGCACGGCTTGTACGTACTGGTGGCCAGCCAATCACGCACTTCCGTGTTCTACATGCGACACACAACTTCGTGGTACAACGTGTCAAGGCCATGAATGCAACACACAAAGGTGGTCCCTTAAATCTAGGTTTATTGTGTAAGAAAAATAATACATAGCAGAATATAAATGAACAATAAGTTCTAACAGGTTATGCCATGTATCACAATTTATTTTGCATAAAAAAATAAATAATGCATGAAATATGAGCTAAAATAAATAAACAACAAATGGCAAGGTGTCTTGCCTGGTAGAGCGCCTGGTGTGCTGCAATGATCAAGGTGGCACGATCTGCGACTTCGGTGCAATAACTATGCATAGTGACCTCGGGTGGTGGCACGGGCGGTTCCATTGGGTCCAGGACGGTCAAATTAGGTAGGGTGGACATAAGGTAGTCTAGGATTGACGAGATGATAGGAAAACTGGGATTAGTCACGATTTAGTTATGATCAACTTTGATAATCAAAGAGAATTCGCGGAGGAAAAATATTTATATTACTTAAAAATATATTTTATGAGTCAAACTATGTCTTTAGACCAATACTAGAAAATTTGAAGATCGTTTTTAGGCAAAAATCCTAATTTTGTAAAAATATGATTTTAGATAGAAAAATTATTATTTAAATAACTACTTTGAAAATTTTAGAAAAGATAAATCGTTTTTAGGCTAAATTGTAATTTATAGGTCAAAGAACTATATTTTTATTATATAGAAATTCTGCAATAATATTCAACAACATATTTTCATGAGTCAAAAATATTTTTAGATAATTACCTTGAAAATTCTGAAAAATCAGTTTAGGGCTAAAAATCTTAATTTGAAAATATATGTAGGGTTAAGTTCACTACTGTATTTGTTACAAAATAAGTTTTTAGGGTTTTTATCAAAATAACTACTAAGCAACAACAATTGTAGTACTAAAATAATAAGAATATTAATAATTAACAGAATACTCATATTTTACTACATTATCAAAGAACAGGAATTACAAATGATAATAATAATAAAATAATAATAATAATAATAACAGTAATAATAAATAATAATAATAATAATAATAATGATAATGATAGTAATAATAATAATAATAATAATGATAATAATAATAACTGTGTTCTCTCTTTTCGAGAGAGTGACACTGATTGATAAAAATAAATAAAAAACAAAAATAAAAAGAAAAAAAGAAAAGCAAAAACTCAATGAGTGTTCTCTCTTTCCGAGAGAGAGAGAGAGAAAAATAAAAAAACGAAGAAGCAGGAGGAGGAGAAGAGTAAAGCACAGTCGGCTAGGGAATCATTCCCTTTAGCTCACTCACAGGTGAGGGAAGAGAGAGAATAAGAGAAAGTGAGAGAGAGAGAGGCAGAGGATGGAGAAGCGGGAGAGCTCGACGGAGCTGTGGGTCGACATGGCGGAGGGAGAAGGCGGCGTAAGCGGAGGGTTTTGGGAAAAGGGGCGGCGGAGTTCTCAAGGCGGCGGGACGGAGGAGAAGGAGGGGAAGGAAGAAGGTTCGGCCGGGGCTCGCTCGGTGGCCGGCGCCGCAGCCATGGGCGCGCGGTCGGCGGAGCACACGAAGAGGGGCGGCGCTCGCAGGAGCCTCGCCGGCGGCGTGGGGTCTGTCGCCCGGACGGGTGCGGCTCGCGGGGACTGGAAAGTCGGGGGTTCTCGGTCGGAGGCGAACGTCTAGGCGGAGGTTAGGCGATCGTTCGCCGGAGAACGCAGTTGGCGCAGTCCGGCGTGGGGTCGACGTGGGGCGGCGCGTGGATGGAGGTGAGTTTTAGGGTTAGGTTTCTTTGATTTTCTGTTCTGGGTTTTGGTCGTGGCGTTTGGTGACGGTGGCGAGGTGGACGGAGATGCCGACGGCGGTGGTGTTGCGCTGTTGGAACGGGGTGAAGGAGAGGGTGATGGCAGCGGTGGTGGTTGGTGGCATGGGGTCGGTCGGTGGTGCGGATGTGGCGGTGGTGTTGAAGTCTGGCAGTTTGCTGTGGGTGGCGGCGATGGTTGCGGCGGGGTTCGAGCAGCAGGAAGGGCGGCAGAGTTGTCGATTAGGGTTAGGGCTAAGGTTTAGGGACTTAGGGTTGGGTTTATGATTAGGACTTGTGTCCAAGTGTCGGACACGAGGATGGTGATGAGGTCCGGGATTGTCGGACAACAAGAAGAGAAATGAATATATATGTAAAGAAATAACCTATTGGAAAGACACCCGGGGTCGGACCCGAGGCCGTCACGGCTGACACGGAAGAGATGGACACCGACACGAGGCACGTACACTTTGTGGAATAGAATACATGGATGAGTACCTGCCTATTTATAGGATGTGGGAATTCCCAATTAGATAAGGAGTAGGAGTAAATTAAACCCAATAATAGATAATTTCTTTTAATTCAAATAACTTTTAAAACAATCCAAATCCCAATCCAAATCCAATTAAATCTAATTAAATCTTTTTAGTTTAAAAAATCAAATCAATTTCAAACATAGATATTAGTTTACTATTTAAATGTATCCATGGAATCAAATCAAAATTTAAATGGCCATAATAACTTCCAAATATATTTTTTAAAATACCAATAATAATAATTTCGAAAATAATAACTATTTTTAAATATATTTTTGAATAATAAAATATTAATATTAATAAATCTCAAAAATTACATTTTTATTTAAAAATAAACTAGTAAAATATTTAGGAAATATATACACGTATGCACAAGAATATTATCAATAATTTGTTATAAACGAAAGGCTTTGTAAATAAATAAAATAATGAAATTGAAAAATTTGGTACGATAACAAAAATAATTATTATATAAATTATTTTGAAACTATAAAAATAGAAAAAATGTTTTTCTAAAAATATGTACGCTCGCACATATTCGCACTCGTCGAGCAATTACAAAAATAAAATTTTGTGCGCGACGTACAATATGACTACGCGATGTACAATACGAAAATTTTAAATCAGTACCAAATTTAATAAAAAAGAATAGTAAAAATTTAGGGGTTTTACATGTATTGAAAGACACCTTCACTGGATGCATGGATCCGATCTAAGTATTGCTGACTGGGATTACGGGATGCATTACGTCTTGGACGTTTCCTACCCCCAGTGCCT
>JANAVB010040624.1:197500-250000 GCA_029216955.1 Iris pallida
TTTGAGACCTAGGACAGAGTTCTACCACCGACACTGCGGCGTAGGCTGGATGTATCTACGGTCTCGTACCCTTACACTGGGTGCAGGTCGTGACAAGATCACACATCTACTTGGTACTTTTCCTTCCCGACACGACAGGTAGAAGCATGGCAAAATATGAAAAAAATACATAATATGGAATCCGTGTGACGAGCGTATCGAGAATCAAATATTAAACAACTAACAAAGAACTATAGTAATTAACAATATCGAAGACAAACAACAAATGTACTCGCGTGAGGTCCTTTGCTGGTAAAACCGATAATACCAACCACTCAGTATGCCACACAGAATCAAACTAGCGCAACAGTCTCCGGATGCTGAAACAGACGTCACCAATACGTTTGGTATAAAAGAAATGTCTAAGAATGCCTACCAAAAGTCTAATTCTGGACACAGGGGCAAAATTGTACTTTCGGATCAAAACGATATCCGTCGTTGGACCCACTTTGCACCAAAAAGTGTATCAGTATCTATGGTCTCTAAAGTCATCAAACTATATGTGTACGAATCCGGTTTGATGATACGAACCCAACCGTATGTCCAAAATTGGATTCCGGTGGGCTGTACACAATTTTGTCCGTTGGATCGGGTCGCGGGCCCGCCAAAATAGAATTTCGGTCGACCTTCTCAGAGTTGGACCAAACTTGGCGTACATGACCAAAAAAATGATACGGTCCTGTTGGGGTAAGTTTTGTCTCGAGATGATGAATATGTACGAAGTTAGGGTCTAGTTTACAAAAGGGCCGATATGGGGTATCTCGACTGATACGTCTTAATTTCGTCACGCACACACACAGCAAAATCGAGTTCCGTCTAATCCCACACGTCGACAACCTACATACGCGTCTTTCGATGCTCATGGATTGTGACCACGTCGCCCGGTTTGTCAGGACATATGCCGTATCGGTGGTTTTTCATAATTTTTTTACTGTTTATAAATTATTTTTCTCAATTTTCTAAATCTATTTTCTCGGTGCACAATGGATGAAATCAGTAACTATAAAAAGTGTTTTGAAGCCCTATAGGTTGTCTACGAGATTGTCCAATTAGTTTTCAAAAATTGTTAATGTATTGATCGGAATCGATCTCCGAACAGGGGCTCTTAGACTGTTATATTCTCTATTTTTGGGACCGATTTTTTATCGACTTTGAGTCGATTTTTCAAGCGATCGAAGGCAACTACTTACAAACCATTTGAAAAGAGTTAAAGGGGGTCATGTTAGGTACATACCCGAGAAATTGATTTGCGAATCGATGACGAAACTCGTCCCCAAACTTGGGGTCGGACTGGGTGTTGCTGCTGCTGCGGGTGCTGTTCTGTGGTTGCTGCCGCTGTTGTCCTCGGCCGCGCCTGGCCGACGGCGGACCATCCAGCAGCGGTGCAGTGGAGGCGCGCGGGCCCAGGATGGCAGTAGGTCGGGTTCGGCTTTGCTGGGCTTGCTCGGTCGGGTTTTGAGTTTTCACCGTTCCTCAGGGAATAATATGCAATACTTTCCTTCTTTCTTTCTTTTTTATTTATTTATTTATTTTCTCTTCATACCATATATATATATATATATATATATATATATATATATATTTATATATATATATATATATATATATATATATATATATATATATATATATATATATATATATATATATATATATATATATATATGTGTGTGTGCGTGTGTGTGTGTGTGTGTGTGTGTGATATATATATATATATATATATATAAAATAAAAAATAAAAAAATATATATATATATGTGTGTGTGTGTGTGTGTGTGTGTGTGTGTGTGATATATATATGTCTCTACTCCATCCCCCATTTTCTCTTCATACCATATATATATATATATATATATATATATATATATATATATATATATATATATATATATATATATATATATATATATATATATATATATATTTTATATATATTTATATATATATTTTTTTTTTATTTTTTTTTATATATATTTATATATATTTTTTTTATATATATTTATATATATATATATATATATATATATATATATATATATATATATATATATTATATATATATATTACAAAATATTATTTATGAGAATATTGTTTTTATTTATAAACAATAGTATGATAAAATTTCTTAAATAATACACTAACTATTTATATGTAACATGTATTTAATTCATGCTAATTTAAAATAGTAATAATCTCTAAACTATCATGAAAACATTTTTGTACCAATATTTTATACTTAGATAGCTTTGAAAAATATCTCATAAACATAACAAGCTTATATATAAATCCATATATCCAATAAAGAATTTTATTTTTAGTAAATTATTCCAAATACATAAGGAACAAAAATGATATATATATATATATATATATATATATATATATATATATATATATATATATATATATAAATTAAAATTTAGGGGGGGTTTACACCAACGACTGTACTTCCTTGTGCGCCGATGCAGTGGGCTATTTATTTTGCTAATGGTCGCAAGACTGCAAAAACAAATGATACATGGATAAAAAACTAGGAGTGTTAGGACTGTCAGAAATTTCTATACTCCTCATTACAAACAGGACTGTAGATCACTTTACCGTCCAATAGATATGCAGGAATATAGGATTTTCCTACAGTCCTACCTATACTACAGGATTGTAGGATACAGTCCTACTTATACTACAAGATTTTAGAATTTGCCTACCATACTGTCGTGTACAAGCCCGATTGTAGGCAAAATCGAATTTTTTTAATCCTTTATTTGGATTTCTAGGGTTTGAAACAAATATATGTGAACCCTAAATCAGTTATAAACAATTTAATCTAATTATTTTAGGCATTACCAAATATTCAAGAAAATTAAAGAAAAAATGCAAATAAATATTTCAAAATCCTAATGAATGGAGGGAGAATATTTGATACATACTTAGATTGTAATGAAGGGTTGGGTTTGGTTGCCATTGCTTGGAATTGGAGGAGTTGTAGAAAGGAATGTACTTCAGAAAGAGAGAAGAGGAATTTGAGGAGTTGGAGAAAGGACATAGGGTTTGGAAATAGAGAGAGAGAGAGAGAGAGAGAGAGTAAAAATTTAGAATGAAAGGTATGGAGACGGCAAGTAAAAAGTGTAGTGCCTTTAGAATTTCCCTTAAGTATTTAAAAGTTGTCACTAAAAAATTTGTACTAAGGGGCTGCCACTACGAATATTTGGACGATCAAATTTTTTGACAATCCTACCAATATAATGAACTGTCAAAATTTTTGACAGATTCTACTACATAATGGATACATGGCTATAGAAAAATTCTAAACTCCTGACAATATATAGGACTGTAGAAAATTTCTACAGTCCTAATTAAGTCCAGGATTTATGTTGACTGTCAAAAATTATATAGGTAGGACTGTCAAAAAAATGATAGTGCAGTATATTGGTAGGACTGTCAGAAAAATTGACAGTCACGTATCCGTAGTAGGCAGCCCTTTAGTAAAAAAAATGAGTGGCAAACTTATAAATATCTGGACCGCCCTGAGTAACTTTTGTAGTACCTTTTGTGAGGACCCTGATTTTTGGGAATTATTTTATTTATTTATTTATGACTATAGATATACATTTTCGTAGCTTTGATTTTTGGAGCACAAGAAGCACCAATCATTGGAAACATCCTTCATGAGTTTTGAAGTAGACAACTCCACCTTCAATTTGATATATCATGTCCCACCCAAACTTATCCCCTAACATTCTTTTGACTTCGCGCAACTTTGGGTCAAATTTAGGTCATTTGACTATTTACCGTAATTCTAGACCTAACTTCCAGCGTGAGTTCGGAACTCGATGTAGATCAAAACCATTTGACCCAATATATGGTCTTGACCCATTTTGAGCCTACGACACATATGTCAAGGGTGTGCCACTTAATAGAGTCTCCATGTGTTATTTATTTGCGAATGGCACAAGGGACTCATTGGTTGACTTTCCGAGTTCGATTTGACTAGAAAATATATTTGGACCCTAACCTAGACAACCCCACATGGTAGAAGCCATGTTAGGTGCCATGACTTAGTAGATTTATTTTAAATTAATTTTAAGATTTTATACAGCCAAATAGATTTAAATATAATTTTGTATATATATATATATATATATATATATATATATATATATATATATATTTATTTATATATATATATATTTTATATATATATATATATATATATATATATAATATATATATATATATATATATATATATATATACAAATATATATATATATATATATATATATATATATATATATATATATATATATATATATATATATCATAGCCTAAATAATATATATATATATGGTCTTAGTCATGGTTAAGTTTGAGATGCATATCGACTAGGAAATATGGCACGGATAATGTAGTCGTGTACCTTGATAAGTCTATTAGACATGCTAGGGGAGGTCTAGCCATAGCAGTGTCCCAAGTAGAAAAACCAGGCCGAGTTGTGACTTACCCCTATAAAGGATTTAATTGGTTATTTATTAAGTCTTTTGACTTTTAGGAAACCCGGTTGCACCAAACTAGCCCGGACGTGACCCGAGCCAAACCCAAACCTATATAGACATGTAGTGCATCCAGAGACGTCCATGTAGGTATATATTTATTGTATACGTATATATTTTTATATTTTATTTTAATGGGCTAAAATATTTTCCTAAAGAATTGCTATATATAAAATGCACGGGTTACTATTTAAATTGATATTTTGTTAAGAATGTCTTTTTATATTTATTGGGATTTTTTATTATTAAAGTTTAGTATAATTAGTTTTGGATTTTTATTGTATTAATGTGTAAAATTTTATGATATGATTTACTTGGGCTAATAAATATTATGTATAAGATATCTTTTATACATAAACTATTATGGTATCTGTGTTACTCTTTCTTGTACGTGTTATTTTAGTCTTTCCTTGCCTGTTATTTACTGTATAGTAGGCATGTATATTATGTGTCTTGCTAGTCCCCTAATGACCTGGTGATCTCTCCAGGTATTAGATGAAGGTATGATGCGTTGATGGAGGATGGTTGCTACACCAAGTCTGCAGGTACATTTAGTTGATGTTTTAATCTTTCTCTTCCGTATTTAGATTTTGTTATATATTTGATTCTTGCTTATAGCCTAGTATTTTGCAAGCTTAAATTTTCTTATAGCTTGTTTATGATAAATGTATTATTGGGGATCCACTTTAACATATTTATCTATTCTAGAATCAGTGTATTATGGTCTGATCAACCTTACTGCACTTGATTCGTTATTATTAACCGATATTTAGTAGATTGAGATGCAGTTAATTCTAGAAAAACCAGACAGCTTATACGTATTCGAGCTGGGCTGGAGTCCTCTTGATGCGTAGCTGGCATGTAGACGTATCCTAGTCCTACGTATTTTGGGATTGGAACGTTATATATTTTTTTGGTGGCCCATGCAGGTTGAGTTAGCCTTTTCGGTTATGTAACTGTACTGAACGGGCCTGCAAATATAATTAAACCCTTATGAATCTCAATCCATAAGTGCCTTGACAATTCTTTTAGAAATTCTCTACCGTCCTTGAACTTCTTATTTGCTCTCGACTATTCTTTCTTTGCTTACTGGTGCCATTGCTTCTCGTCCATTCCTATTTTAGAGTGACGACTGATCGAGCTTTATAAAATTTATCCGAAATTCTTAAGTTATAGTATTAATTAGTTTGCTTATTGAATTTTGGTTGCTTAATAGATAGAAGAAAATTAGAAATGCCGTAGGCCATAGATATCTAGTGGTATAGATTTTTGCAACTAGTGTGCAAGGGTTATAAAATATTTAGGACATCATGTGTTTGATGGGGTAATATGACCAAAGGTGGGTAGACGTCCTCAGTATAGAAACAAATATATGATCATGCTAGGTTACGCTCTTATGGTAGTCACTTGCTCAAGAATAGAGTGGTAGTTTTAGTGTAGAGATTGACCCTCTACAAGAAGAACCTAAATATAAGCCTAACCCAACCCATTTACTATTTGCCCTATCAGTTGTATGGTTAGGATTCGATGAAATAGTAGGTATGAATTAGCTTTATCAGGTAAAAAGGAGACTTATAAAAAAATTTGTGATAATAATATTGTTAGGAGGACAAGCCTTCAACCTGATCATTGTAAGACTGCCAGTACCAAGAAGAGAGACTAGATATAACCATCTATAGTTTAACGATAGAGATGTTACAAAAGAAAATTGTTTAGGATTGATTATTACTTGAGTTATTAGGAGACACCGTAGTGACCTAGCGTATCCTTTGAACTATTCCTAGTTATGCTAGCGCGATTCATCGTTAGTGAGCCTTATTTTAATTTTGAGGACAACATTCTTTTAAGGTGGGTAGATTGTGAGGACCCTGATTTTTAGGAATTATTTATTTATTTATGACTATAGATATACATTTTCGTAGCTTTGATTTTTGGAGCACAAGAAGCGCCAATCGTTGGAAACATCCTTCATGAGTTTTGAAGTAGATAAGTCCACCTTCAATTTGATATATCATGTCCCACCCAAACTTATCCCCTAACATCCTTTTGAATTCATGCAACTTCGGGTTAAATTTAGGTCATTTGACTATTTACCATAATTCTAGACCTAACTTCCAGCGTGAGTTCGGAACTCGACATAGATCAAAACCATTTGACCCAATATATGGTTTTGACCCATTTTGAGCCTATGACACACATGTCAAGGGTGTGCCACTCAATAAGTCTCCATGTGTTATTTATTTGCGAATGACACAAGGGACTCATTGGTTGACTTTTCGAGTTTGATTTGACTAGAAAATATATTTGGACCATAACCTAGGCAACCCCACATGGTAGGAGCCATGTTAGGTGCCATGACTTAGTAGAATTATTTTAAATTTATTTTGAGATTTTATACAGCCAAATAGATTTAAATACAATTTATATATATATATATATATATATATATATATATATATATATATATCATAGCCTAAATACTATATATATATGGCCTTAGTCATAGTTAAGTTTGAGATGCATATCGACTAGGAAATGTGGCATGGATAATGTAGTCGTGTACCTTGACAAGTGTATTAGACATGCTAGGGGAGGTCTAGCCATAGCAGTATCCCAACTAGGAAAACCAGGTTGAGTTGTGACTTACCCCTGTAAAGGATTTAATTGGTTATTTATTAAGTCTTTTGACTTTTAGGAAATTCGGTTGCACCAAACTACCCGGACGTGACCCGAGCCAAACCCAAACCCATATAGACATGTAGTGCATCTAGAGACGTCCATGTAGGTGTATATTTATTATATACATATTTTTTTTTGTATTTTATTTTAATGGGCTAAAATATTTTCTTAAAGAATTGCTATATATAAAATGCACGAGTTACTATTTAAATTGATATTTTGTTAAGAATGTTTTTTATATTTATTGGGATTATATTCTATTAAAATTTAGTATAATTAGTTTTGGATTTTTATTGTATTAATGTGTAAAATTTTATGATATGATTTACTTGGGCTAATAAATATTATGCATAAGATATTTTTTATACATAAACTGTTATGGTATAAAATAGGATAATAATAGCTAAGAATATTTTTCATAGATTTTGGGGCTATATATATATATATATATATATATATATATATATATATATATATATATATATATATATATATATATGTGTGTGTGTGTGTGTGTGTGTGTGTGTGTGTAAATAGGGAAAAAAAGAAAAAAAAACACCTAGGAGTATTGTTCCTTGCGGGAACAATACTATCCAGGCCCCGACTTATAGGTAGAAAACAGATCCGACCCAATGGTATAAATGACGAGAAGGAGGGAGAGATGAATATATCTAAACCCTAACCAAGCCAACCCTAGCTAGCCGGCAACTCCTCATGTATGACCGTCGATGAACCACGCCACCGCACGACAGCCTACGCCACCGTACGAGGCACCAGAGGCTGGCCAAATCTGCCAAAAACTGCATAGGAACCGTGCGAACAGAGGCATCAGTAGCTAAAAGTCGAACTTCGTAGCGAGATTGCCATCTCCTCGCTCGACCAATCTTCGAGCCGTTTCTTCTGGTATGAACTGAACCTATACCTCTCCAAATCCAATGGATAGTTTCGAAATAAAACGAATCAAAATCGAGTTTAAAATCGAACCAAAGTTGATAAAAAATCTGTTCGAGTTGAACATAAATTTCGATTCCAAACCCCTGTCTTGGAAGGCAAATTGCTGCCAATTCGAAGAGAATTTTTGAAATATATTTAAATAGTATTAGAGATAACCTAAATACCATAGAAACCCCATTATTTGTTTTATTTTTTAATTGTTTAGACAATAAAAGAAATTGATTTGAAAATCAAGAAAAACATAAGAAAAACTATTTTTAAAAACTAAAATTTTCCCCGATACGGCGTATGTTCCGTCAAACCGGACAACTTGGTCGCAATCCGTGAGCATCGAAAGACGTGTACAAATTTTGCGGTTGTGTGGGATTCGACGGAACTCGATTTTGTTATGTGTGCGTGACGAAATCGAGGCATATCGGTCGAGATATCCGTATCGGCCTCTTTGCAAACTAGTCAATTACTTTGTTAATGTGCGTCACATCGTGATGAAACTTGTGCCATTGGACTCGTATTATTTTTTGGATCCTGTGAGCCAAGTTTGGTCCAATTCTGAAAAGGTCGACCGGAACGCTATTTTAGCGGGCCCGCGACCCGATCCAACGGATAAATTTGTGTACGGCCCACCGAAATCCAATTTTGGACATACGGTTAGGTTTGTATCATCAAACCAGATCCATAGACATGTAGTTTGATGACTTTAGAGATCGTAGGTGTTGACACTCTTTTCGGTGCAAAGCGGGTCCAACGATGGATAGTATTTTAGCCCAAAATTACTGTTTTGTCCCTGTGTTCAGAATTGGACTTATGGGTAGGCTATCATAGCTAATTTAACTATTTTGAACACATTGGTAATATCTGTTTCGGCATCCGGAGACTGTTGTGAGACTGACTTTTGTGACTCGTTGATTGACTGGATAGTGTTGGTTCTACGTGTTACAACCAAGCAAGTAGACCTTGCCAAACTTTATAGTATTAACATGCATTGCTGTTACTTTTCTATCTTACTTGCTCACATTCTTCCTCTTTTTCATGTTACTCTCTCATTATTACTGTTATCTTCTAGTTTTATGTGCACGTAGATTGTTACTCAGTTTCCATATTACTTTTCTATCTTTCTTATCTTGTTCATGTCTAGTGATAGTACTGCTATGCCTGTGCCATGTTTTCTTGATCTGTTTAACCCGTACTTGACTTGGACATGACTAGATAGACTTGACTTCCTAGTACCTTAGGAGAGAGTATTTTATTAACCGTGGCTATACCTCTATTGTTAGTGCCTCACCGGGCTATGGTAGAGAACCTGTTATAGGACTGTTAGTACCTCACCAGGCTGTAGTTTTTTTCACATAAACCTATAGCCATGATTAATATTATATTCTCATGATATGTCACCATCTATAGAGTTCTCCTATGTGTTACTCTTTCTTGTACGTGTTATTTCAGTGTTTTCTTGCATATTATTTACTATACAGTAGGCATGTATATTATATGTCTTGCTAGTCCCCTGAGAACCTAGTAATCTATCCAGGTATTAGATGAAGGTATGATGCGTTGATGGAGGATGGTTGCTACACCAAGTCTGCAGGTACATTTAGTTGATGTTTTTATCTTTCTCTTCCGTATTTAGATTTTGTCATATATTTGATTCTTGCTTATAGCCTAGTCTTTTGCAAGCTTAAATTTTTTTCTAGCTTGTTCATGATAAATGTGTTATTGGAGATCCACTTTAACATATTTATCTATTCTAGAATTAGTGTATTATAGTATGATCAGCCTTACTGCACTTGATTCTTTATTATTAAGCGATATTTAGTGGATTGAGATGTCTTTGATTCTAAAACAACCAGACAGCTTATACGTATTCAAGCTGGACTGGAGTCCTCTCGATGCGTAGCTGGCATGTAGACGTATCCTAGTCATACGTATTTTGGGACTGGGCGTTACACCTTTATAGATCCTGACTTGATCCAGGATAATTGTTAGTTTTCAAAAATTATATTGGTAGGACTGTCAATTTTTTTACCACCCAGTATATTGGTAGGACTGTTGAAAAATTTGATAGTCATGTATCAGTAGTAGGCAGCCCTTTAGTAAAAAAAATTTAAGTGACAAACTTATAAATAACTGGACACTCCTGGGTAACTTTTACAGTGCCTTTATAATCCGCCGTTTATAAAGGCAATGCACTACTTGTAGGGACAATACAAATTTGTAAAAATTATAGTCATATTAAGGGCATCACAACCTATTAACTACTAGTAAATTGATATGTGTTACACTGTAAAATAATAATTTTCCAATATTTATTAAAAAATAGTTTAATATTTAAATATATTTAAACTAAAATTTATTATGATTTGTTATAGATTTGTTTATATTTTAATTATAGTTTGTTATAGATATATGCAAAGAAAAGATAGGCTTTTTGGTTATGGTGAAGAAAAGAGAGAAAGTTAGTTTTAGAATTATTATCTTCCGTAATAATAATAATAATAATAATAATAATAATAATAATAATAATAATAATAATAATAATAATAATAATAATAATAATAATTACTATTATCAATTAATGGAGGTTTTACAAACGACTTTGACGACTCAAGTCAATTCCAAGTCGCACTATATTAGTAGAGATAAAACAACAACAAATAAATTTGTCTTCTACCACTTGTCTATTCTTCTTCCTATCCTAAAATTTTCACCTAAAAAAATTAAATACTTATGGTCCCAAATCTCTAAATACTAACATTTCAATAATTTTTGACGAATCACTGGTGATATTTTCTCCAACGTTCTTCGATCAAACTTCTCAAACTTGTGGCCCTCCTCCAATAAAAATGGCTCCCAATAATGTAGAAGAGATAATGAAGAATCAATTCCATGAAGTAATCGAATCGTCGAATACATTACATAGATGCTCCTGCAGAACCTTTCTTCCTTTTCTTCTATCAATTTTGTAAAAAAAAGTGTTTGAAAATCGCAATCGGACGATTTGGGACTGCAAAAATTGCCAAATCCTTTTTAGGTTGGGGTTAGGGTTAGGGTTAGGGTTAGGGCTTTTTTTGAACTTTTTTATGTAGGTTGTTTCTTTTATACTTACCTATATTTTTTAATTTCAAGACGAAGAACATTTTGTCAAAATATATGGTTGATGTTACTCATATTAGCGTCAAATTAGGCCATTTATTTGCATGAGATATTGTGGTTAGGTCCCGTGAAGAAGTACAAAGTTGGTGACAAGAAGTTGGAAAATAACATTGTTTGGCATTGAAAAGTATTAAGGAACTTTTATATAAACAAACGAAAAAAGTACAACTCTGATCCTTGACTTGATCTTTTGAGTATAATTCATTTTTTGGGGATGTATGGCGATGGAGATCGAATGCTGCTTCTGATTACTTTACTCCGTTGATGATCCGATGACGATCGAGAGAAAATTGCAAGTCTTCGGTTGGACGACAATTCGGCTCTCTTGTAGTATGTTCTGACTCTCTGAATATCCGGGGTCTGGTGTCGAAATGAAAGAATGATCCTTCTATTTATAGATGGTGGAATGGACCATTCATGCGCATATATATGACACGTGCATGTACTTTTTGGAACATAGGAACACTACGTGCATGACTTTTTGAGTGCGGGGGCGTGCTGTGTCCGAAAAGCTTGAACTGAATCTGGTGTAACTGCACTGTTGGGCTTCGGATAAGCTGACACGTGGCAGTTGTTGAGATTCATCTGTTGCTGAGATCTTGGATAGTTGACACTCGTTCATAGGCATGACTGAGTCAAATGACACGTGGTGCATGTATATTGCTCAAAGATCTTTATTTGTTGAAGCATGATAGATTTGATGCGCCGTTTGGGCTCATCGTGTGGAGGAACTTGGCACATGGCCATTGGGGCGCATGATAATTCTGGGCACATGGCTTTAGGGTGCATACGAGGGATAGTGGGGTTAGACACGTGGCTGAGCACAACCGTAACTAACAAATAGGGGTAATAACAACATCGACGTTTGCCGACGTAAGACGACTCTTCATTTTCTGTAAAAACGTCATCTGTACTGTCTTCGAGGTGCATTCTGCTGGCATCTGACACTTAGCATTATATGCTGATGGACGAGGAGCCATGTTGGCTCATCGACTTTAGGGCACATCAATTGTAGGGTGCATCGACTGTGAGGCGCATCGCTTGATCTTGTTAGGGAGACACATTGTTTTTGGTCAACCTTATTGAGCGCTTTGGGGCTCGAAATAATGACTTTTGACTTAATTGAAATCGAGATGGTAGATTCATTACCATTAATGCAAGGTTTATCTCATTAATCTCGGAGAGATTGTCACTTGGCGCACGGGTTTGACTATGCTTTGGCCTATAAATAGGTGTTTTCGAGGGAAGGATTTGCTCATTCTCGTTCCACCTGACTTCATGTCAAGGATAAACTTAACTTTCGATGGTCGTGAGCCTCTTTGGCGAGTCGGTCGGCTGTGGGTTGTAGATTTCCTCATTTAAAGAAGCTATGATTTTGACGAAGAACTCCATCAGAGAACTGAGATGCTCCGAATTAGCTATAGGCAGAGCAGTTCGTACTCGTGCACCTTACTGGCCATATTCTTTCCTGAGATAAAATCGAGTGCCAAGATGTTGATTACCGGGTTTGGGTTTATTGCCAACCCAAATTCTGCTCAACCAGTGCCTTGTAGAAGAGATGCACTGGCCACCAACGACTAATCCATATGGTCAAAGATAAGGTAAAGGCCGAAGTGATGCGCACAGCGACCCATAGCGGAAGACAAGGTTAAGTGATGCGCCTGTGTTGCTAGCGGCTGAGACGTAGAAGTGATGTGCCTATCTTTAGAGTTTAGATTAGGCTTTTTGTAGTAGATTTTTTATGTAAATGAAAAGTCCATTTTATGTAATAGATTTTCAATATAAATAAAAAAATTCTTTTTTTTATGCACTCTATTTTTGCTGTCTTTACGATGCACCAACTATGTTTGTGATATCTGGCACATGCCTCTTGTAGCGTATAGGGATGCGCCTTCTTGAACTTGGTTTTTGGGGAACATGAATTCCATGCTTCTACAAGACCCCTTCAAAGTTTTCAAAACTTAAACAAGTTTTGAAATAATTTGAACAAGAAGCATGCACAGTATAGTTTTTAAGCGCATGGCTTTTGGTGTGTTCTGGCGCATGATCTGCTTGGTGCATAGCCGTCTTAGCGTACGGTCGTTTTGACAGCATGTCCAATTTAATGATAACACTTAGGTTTTAATGATAATATTTTTAGAGATTTTGTGCCACCCTTACATACGCACTTCGAAGCATCGGCTGCGTGCATTACACTTATCGGGCCACACGCTTTCCCAAGCCTATAAATAGGCACTTGGGGGAAAGAGAAAGAGTTTTCTTCTCTCTTCTTCAACTTCTTGTTTCTTCAAAGTTTTTATCTCCCCGAAAAACCCTAACTTCTTCTCTTCTTCTCGTGATGGCTCCAAAAGCTCCCAAGGTCGCTGCTGCCAGTAAGAACAAGGGCAAGAATCCCGTTGAGGTCACTGTTGGCACATTTAGCCATAGTCAAACCGATTTCGATAAGTGTCTTAAACTTCAATCTCGATATGAAAAGAAACAAAGAATGCATATTGCATCGTCTCTATGATTTTATATTTATTCTGTATTTTTCTATTTATTGAGTCTAGAATATTTGTGAATCGGGATCACTGGCAATTAGAAGTCTATCCTTGATTCTATCCTAAACCAAACCTATATTGAACAAAGCCAAACCTATTCTAGTTTTGATCCTAAACCAAACCAGATCCAAAAACCAAAATGGCCCTGGAATTGGGCTAACCGAACTCGGCCAGAGTTCTGCCCGAACTCGGACCGAACTCGGTTAGACCAAATCACTCATGGTCAGAAGCTTTACCTATTCTCGTGGATCTCAAACGTTTAAATTTTTGAACGTTAGGGTACCGAGTTCTGTCCGAACTCTGTCCTACAAAAACCTATAAATAGAGAAGAAATTTTTATTTCTATTCGTTCGTTCAATCTTTATCTTTTCTATTCATTTCTAAGCTTCCTATTCTATTCCCAAAGCTTTAATCTTCAAATTTCTAAGTCAACTCAATTCTTCTAAGTGCCGGTGGTTTTCGAGTAGGAGTTTTCGAGTTGTACAAGCTTGGCGTATAAAAGCTTTCTTCAGAAAGGTGTTGAAGTTTGTTCGTGGGCTTCGGATAAAAACACGACGGTGGTGAAGTTGGCGTGTTCTTCGGTGCAAAACATGTGGTGTAATCTCTATTCAAAATAGTAGATTCAAACATCGGGTCGAGACTCGAGACTGGACTAGTCCTCACAGAGGGAAACCAGTATAAATCTGCTGTCTCTGCATATTGCTTTCTCGTCCTAATTTTACTGACTTACTTGCAATTATTTTATATATATATATTGCTTCACCTGCTTAGAGTTAAATTTTTTAATTGTTAAATATTCTCCGCTGTACTCTATTCACCCCCTCTAGTGGTGCCATTGTTCCTACAATTGGTATCAGAGCAGGTTCCTCTCAACGGAATTAACACTCCTTGAGATATGGCATCCCTATTTCCAAGCAACGGTGAAGGTCAGTCAACCAATAGGCCACCTTTATTTGATGGCACAAATTACACGTACTGGAAGACACGGATGAGCTTTTTCCTTAAGTCACTTGATTTTGATTTATGGTCGATTGTCGTCAATGGTTATAGGAAACCTCTACCTATTACAAAAGATGGTGTTCTAGTTGACAAACCATTTGATAAATACACCGACAATGAAAAGAAACAAGCTAGTCTTGATGCAAAAGCCATCAATGCTTTATTCTGTGCTATTGATAAAACTGAGTTCGATAGAGTCTCTACATGTGCCACGTCCAACGAGGTTTGGAAACTTCTTGAGGTTACCCATGAAGGTACTTCACAAGTGAAGGAATCCAAAATCTCACGACTTACATAAGAATATGAGGCATTCAAAATGAAGCCTAATGAGACTATTACTGCTATGTTTACTAGATTTTTAGATATTGTTAATCCTCTATCTTTCCTTGGCAAAGATTACAGCGATCATGAAAAGATGCGAAAGATTCTTCGTGGACTACCAAAAAGCTGGAATCCAAAAGCAACGACCATTATAGAAGGAAATGATCTCTCAATAATGAGTCTTGAAACCCTGACTGGAAAGCTCATGACACATGAGTTGGACCTTCAGGATTTCGAAGATAAACATCCAAAAGAGAAGACAATAGCATTTAAGGCAAATCACAAAACAATCTCTGACGACGAGAGTGAATCAGACGACTCGGACAACGATCAAATGGCCCTGATAACAAGGAACTTCAGACGATTCCTCAGACGCAAGAAGTCAAACAAGAAGGACTTCAAAGATGACGAAGAACCGATCTGTTTCAGCTGCAAAAGAACATGTCACATAAAGAAGGATTGCCCTGTTATAAGAAAAGGAAGCAGACATGATCAAACAAGCAAGAGAAGGTCAACAATCAAAAACTATGCAAACACTAGTATCTGGTATGAAAGCGAGGCTAGTGACTCTGAAGAAGAAGACAACTCTCGGAGCTCAGCAAACCTATGCTTCATGGCTACAGATGCTAAGGTAATAAATAACCCACTCTATGAAGAATTTTCTTTGGATGAATTATGTGAGGCTTTTTCTGATCTATTGGCCGATCAGAAGAAAATGATAGACATGTACAAAAGTGCTAAGAAAGAGCTGAAATTTGTACAGTCTGAATTTTCAAAGCAATCTAGGATCTTAGAAGATATCAAGGATACTCCTATTGACACAATGAGATTACTTCTTTAAAGCTAAGTTTGCATGACTATTGAAAAGCTTGAAAAAGCAAATCAAGAAAATGCAAAACTTAACGATCTCTATGAACTAGAGAAGAAGAAGTATAACATTGCTATCGAAGAATAGATGCACTCACGAACCAATTAAATGAAGCCAATGACAACTCTAAAAAGTTAGAGATTAAACTGGGCAAACAAGTCGCTAGACCAACTGCTCAGATTAACACTAGTCAGAAGGCTAAACACAAACACCACACTAACAACACGACTGGTAATGTTAGAAATCATGCTTATATGTATATGTTTCCACACACCAAGAATGCACACTATGTTTCAAAAACTCATATGCACGATTTTCAAACAAAACCTAGCACCAACACTTCTGCTACATGTCATTATTATAGATTAAAAGGACATGTGTCAACACAATGTAAGATTAGAAAGCTAGTAGATATGAATGTGTATAAATAGGTTCCAAAAGCTAACACATCAGGACCCTCAAGAAAGTGGGTACCAAAGGTTACATCTTCAACCTGTGTTGTAGGTGGACCCCCCTCCTCCCACTAAAAGCAAGTAGATACTCGATAGTGGTTGCTCCAGGCATATGACAAGTGACGACAAATTGTTTGCAACTCTATCGATGAAGAAAGAAGGCTATGTCTCCTTTGGAAACAATCTTAAAGGTAATATAATTGGCATTGGTGACATATGTATCTCTCCCTCTCCTATTATTAAAAATGTTTGCTTAGTAACAGAATTGAAATATAACTTGTTGAGTATCAGTCAATTAGCTGATCACGGTTATGGAATAAATTTTGTTAAGAATAAATGTTTTTTCTATGATAAAACCTCTAGAATTATTTCATTTGAGGGAATAAGAGAGGACAACATATATGTTTTATATTTGTCAGAAAAGACAAACAATACAGGAAAGTGTCTGTTTACAACACAAAAGGAAAGCTGGATTTGGCATATGCATCTTGGTCATGCAAACATGGACACGATTGCAAGATTGTCCACCAAGAAACTGGTAAGAGACTTACCTGAGATAACTTTCAAGAAAGATATGATCTGTGGTGATTGTGAGAAGAATAAGGCATCTAGATCATCTTCCAAATCAATAAACACTGTAAGTACCTCTAGATCCCTGCAATTAATTCATATGTACTTGTTTGGACCAAGTAGAATCGTTAGTCTTGGCAGAAAGCTTTATGCTTACGTGATAGTCGATGACTATTAACGATATACTTGGTTTATTTTCTTGTAAATAAGAATAAGGCCTTTTCTGAGTTTGTATCTTTCTGTAAGAAGGTACAAAACGAGAAATGATTCATGATTACTCGTGTTCAAAGTGATCATGAAAGAGAATTCGATAACCATGAATTCAAATCTTACTGCAATTCAAATGGATTATCTTATGAATTCTCTTGCCCCAGAACTCCTCAGCAGAATGGAGTGGTAGAAAGGAAGAACAGAACTCTCGGTGATATGGCCAGAGTTATGCTTAATCAGTACAATCTTCCTAAGTACTTTTGGGCAGAAGCTGCCTATACAGCATGCCATGTATTGAATAGAGTTCTTATTAGACCGATCTCTAAAAAGACTCCTTATGAATTATGGTTTAATAGAACTCCTAATATCAGCTATTTTAAGGTCTTTGGATGCAGATGTTACATTCTGAATACAAAAGACAATTTAGAAAAATTTGATGAAAAAGCCGATGAAGGAATTTTCTTGGGATATGCGACGAAAAGCAAAAGATACAGAGTATTCAACAAGAAATCACTTATTGTTGAAGAATCAATCAATGTCAAGTTCGATGAGCCAAATGTCAAAAGACACTACGATAGTAACAATGAAGAAGAAACTCCCACAACAGAGGAAACTCCCACAACAGAAGATACTTCCACGTCTTATCTGGAAAGTTTGCCAAAACGTATGCGATTTACACCAGACCATCCCGAAGAACTGGTAATCGGTGATGTGTCAAAAGGCGTAAGCACTCGCTCCAGCTCAAGACAATTGGTAATAGCAAATGTTGCATTTATTTCCAAAATTGAACCTAAAAATGTTTTAGAAGCATTTTTGATAAATTTTGGATTTCTGCTATGCAAGAGGAACTTAACCAGTTTGAACGGAATCAAGTTTGGGAACTTATTCCCAGACCTATTGATCATCCGATCATTGGTACTAAATGGGTGTTCCGAAATAAGTTAGATGAGAATGGCTCAGTCACACGCAACAAAGCACGTCTAGTAGTTCAAGGCTATAATCAAGAAGAAGGCATTGACTATGATGAGACATATGCTCTAGTTGCTAGATTAGAGTCCATTCATATGCTTTGTGCTTTTGCAAGTTTTTATGGTTTCAAACTTTTTCAGATGGATGTTAAAAGTGCATTTTTAAATGGTTTTATAAAAGAAGAAGTTTTTGTAAAACATCCTCCAGGCTTTGAAGATTTTAAATTTCCTGATCACGTATTCAAGCTTCGGAAAGCTCTCTACGGTATCAAACAAGCACCTCGTGCATGGTATGAGCACCTTAGTTCTTTCCTACTTGAACACGGTTTTTCAAAAGGGAAGGTTGATTCAACTTTGTTTATAAAATCTTTCGATAAAAATATTTTATTAGTGCAGATATATGTAGATGATATAATTTTTGGAGCTACTAATGAGATGCTATGTAACGAGTTTTCTAAGTGTATGCAGAGTGAATTCGAAATGAGCATAATGGGAGACTTAACATTCTTCCTTGGACTGCAAATTAAGCAGAGTTCACAAGGGATATTCATTAATCAAGCCAAATATACAATAGACTTACTAAAGAAATTCGATATGGAAAACGTTAAACCTATTGGCACTCCGATGGCAACGTCTACAAAGCTTGATATAGATAAAAGCGGTACACCAGCCGACATACGTAAGTAAAGAGGTATGATTGGTAGTTTACTATACTTAACTACTAGTCGTCAAAACATTATGTTTGCTGTATGTTTATATGCTAGATATCAGGCTTGTCCTAAAGAATCACATGTAAGTGCTGTTAAGCATATCTTGCGATACCTTAAAGGAACTTTGATAATCGGTCTTTGGTATCCCAAATCTGATTCATTTGACCTGATAGGTTACTCGGACGCAGATTTTGCTGGATGCAAAGTCGATCGTAAAAGTACCAGCGGTACATGTCATTTTTTAGGAAAGTCCTTAGTCTCCCATTTTTCTAAGAAATAAAATTCAGTTGCATTATCAACTACTGAAGCTGAGTATATAGCTGCAGAACATTGTTGTGCAAAAATTTTATTGATGAAACAAACTCTGGAAGACTTTCAATTATCCTTTCATCATATTCCCATTTACTATGATAACACTAGCTCTATAAATCTCACTAAGAATCCCATATGTTATTCATGCACTAAACGCATAAAAATTAGACATCACTTTTTGAGAGACCATGTTTTGCAAGGTGATATTGTTTTAGAATTTGTTGATACTGAACATCAACTAGCGGACATCTTCACAAAGCCTTTGGCTGAAGATCGTTTCAACTTTATACGAAGAAAATTAGGAATTCTGGATGTTGAGGTAATATAATATAATATAATTATTTAATGAACATGAATTTGCTAAATTTATTTTGGTTATAAGCCGAAAGGGCCCTTCTATCACACAAGTGTAAATAACCTGAAGCGACACGGTGCACTAGTCTTCGGACTACCGCTAGCTGGGATTCGGCCCCTACAGCTAACCCAAAGTAGCTATAGCAATTTATGGAAATTAATTAATAAAAATTTAATTATTTCCTTCAACATAATTATTTCTAGATTATTTTTCGTATTTATGTTAAAAACTATCACACTGTTTCCAACTCAGTCTTGAAACCCTAGTAACCGAACTCGGTCAGAGTTCCGGCCGAACTCGACCGAACTCGGTCGGGGGAATTTCGAACAGAAGCTGGACAGCCGACCCCTCTTCTATTTAAAACCTCTTCATCATCATCTTCTTCATCAAGCACCTCCAAAATCCTACCGAAAAACCCTAACCCTAACCTCCTTGTTCTCCCTCATCCAAGCTCTTCAAGCTTTCAAACTTCAGATTCAGAGCTCTCTCGAGGTTCTCTTCCACTGTTCACCATTAATTTTGGTATATCTCTCTTTTCTTTCCGTGCTATTTTTCATATGGCTCCCAAACAACCTATTTCTTCTTAAAAGAAGAGGAAGGTTGATGAAGGTTCGTCCTCAACCCCTCATGAGGCGGCCTCCTTTTCACTTTACACTCCTTCGAGACCCGATGGAAATTTCTACGATGAATTTATTTTTGTGTCCCAAGAAGCTTCAGACTCTTGGTTCACGAATTTTCATAAGAGAAAAATCTGTCCGGGTGCTCCTATCAACTTTACACTATTTCCTGATCACTCTAGCGTATTCACATATCATCATTTGCTAGATTTAGTTCAATCTACTTTTCCCGTTTATACCAACCCCATTCGTATGTTTTATTGTAATTTCTCGGTCACAAAAGGCACGGTGAAATCTAAAGTTGGTGGAGTCGACATTGAGTTCGATGCCGATGATCTCGCGATCATTCTTCACGTACCAATTTATCATCTTCACTTCCATGTTCCCTTCAGTCTACCCAAGACTATCATCTCCGCTATGGATCGTTGTCGCAAGAACTCCTCGCGACGCCTTCTTTACGCGATGTATCTTCCTATCATATTTCAGTATTTTAAGGTCAGTCTTGAGGACTGTGCTGAGGATGTTGCTCCTGCCTATATTCATGAGCATCGTTGCCCAGCTCAGCCTGCATAGGTTCTACCTCCTGCAATTGCTCCTACTTCCACTGACTCCCAGGCTACTCATCCTCCTGTCGGTGTTACTCTTGAGTCCCTTCAGACTCTCACGCTGGATCAGTTCCGAGCTATGGATTTCCGTACTACCCTTCAACTCTAGGCCATCTCGAACACGGTTCATGATTTATCATATAGCCTTGCTCACAACCCTAGTGGCCCCATTCCTATGGTTCGTGATCCATCCAGGCTTGGCTATCGCATTGATGACCGTGAGACGCAGCGTTACTTTGATCCTGCTGTCGCTCGATATAACCCCAGCCCATCTGCTGAGACCGGTCCTTCTAGTGCTGCTGGTGCTGCAGCTGCTAATGATGAGGATGATAGTTGAGGAAATATTTTTCCTCGTGATAGTTCAGTAATTTTTTGTTATGTTTTGACTTTATGCATGTATTAGTGATAAATGCTTCTTTCAAGCATTATCAGTTATGACTTTTTCATTTTTCTTTGTGATGTATGCAAAACTCTTTTCAGATTATGCTAGTATTTCCATTATTCCATGCCTATCATCTTTTGTGGTTTCATAATATTGCAACACCATTTTACTATTATAACAAAATGGGGGAGTAAGATTGATAAGATTGATTTCATCTTGGCTGTAACTTAAGATTTCTGATGCTTATTCACTGTATTACTAATTTGGTTTGAAAGAATATTGGTTTAAGACTCTACAGATATAGTTTCAGCAGAATGTTTTATTACGGGAGAGTAATAAGACCTGATCGTACACTACGGGGGAGCATTGAATATTGCATTGTACCAACTGTTTGACGGACAAAAAGCTACTACCGTACCTTTCGTACTCATCAAGTCTACTTCCACTTCAAGCTGAACCATTCTTTAAGTATCAATCGTAAGTTTTGTCATATTATTAAAATAGGAGAGATAGTTGGCACATTTAATCATAGTCAAACCGATTTCGATAAGTGTCTTAAACTTCGATCTCGATATGAAAAGAAACGAAGAATACAGATTGCATTGTCTTTGAGATTTTATATTTATTATGTATTTTTCTTTATTGAGTCTAGAATATTTGTGAATCGGGATCACTGGTAATTAGAAGTCTATCCTTGATTCTATCCTAAACCAAACCTATCTTGAACCAAACCAAAGCTATTCTAGTTTTGATCCTAAACCAAACCATATCCAAAAACCAAAATAGCCCTGGAATTGGGCTAATCGAACTCGGCCAAAGTTCTGCCCGAACTCGGACCAAACTCGGTTAGACCAAATCACTCATGGTCAGAAGCTTTACCTATTCTCGTGGATCTCAAACATTTAAATTTTTGAATGTTAGGGTACCGAGTTCTGCCCGAACTCTGTCCTATAAAAACCTATAAATAGAGAAGAAATTTTTATTTCTATTCATTCATTCAATCTTTATCTTCTCTATTCATTTCTAAGCTTCCTATTATATTCCCAAACCTTTAATCTTCAAATCTCCAAGTCAACTCAATTCTTCTAAATGCCGGTGGTTTTCGAGTAGGAGTTTTCGAGTTGTACAAGCTTGGTGTATAAAAGCTTTCTTTAGAAAGGTGTTGAAGTTTGTTCGTGGGCTTCGGATAAAAACACGACGGTGGTGAAGTTGGCATGTTCTTCGGTGCAAAACACGTGGTATAATCTCTATTCAAAATAGTGGATTCAAACATCGGGTCGAGACTCGAGACTAGACTAGTCCTCACAGACGGAAACCAGTATAAATCTGCTGTCTCTGCGTATTACTTTCTCGCCCTGATTTTACTGACTTACTTGCAATCATTATATATATATATATATATATATATATATATATATATATATATATATATATATATATATATATATATATATATATATATATATATATTGCTTCACCTGCTTAGAGTTAAATTTTTTAATTGTTAAATATTCTCCGCTATACTCTATTCACCCCGCTCTAGAGGTGCCATTGTTCCTACAGTCACCGCCGACGAGCCTGAAGTCGTTGATACGACACATCCGGACCTTTGCAAGGAAGTTGTGAAGAAGACGGTTGGGGAATGCAGTCAACACTACGTTTTCCAGACAGATGCGTGGCACCAGTGGGCGCATCCTTGTTGCTGAGAACGTCAGCAGGAAGGGCCAGCTGCGGTGGCATATCCCCTTCAGTGATGGTGCTAGGCGCATCGACCTTACGCGCCCAGACTTGGCGAGTCTTCTTCGGCTTTGGCTGCCACTTCGAAGGACTCACGCTGCCTTCAGAGATAAACTCCTTATACGCCTGTTGATTGAGGCGTACCACAAGTATTTTGTGGGAGGGGCCGAGTTTAATGTCGTTAGATTGCGACACAACTTTCTCATTGGAGGATAAAGAAGTCCCCAGCAGAGTCGCTAGCTTGTTTTCCATTAAAACTCATTGGTTGATTGATGTTTTTAATTACAAACATAATAGTGTATAATGTAGGACTTAGATGTAGTCCTAGGAGTACACTTTTGTTTTTATTTGGGCACTGTGTCGATGGAGCGAGTGGTAATACATTGACTTCGTTGACGATCTGACGATGATCTTGAACTCTCTGAAGGTCTGGGTTGCTCTAGATGCCGAAGCATTGCGAGGAGAAGTGGACGTTGAGTATCTCTTCTGGCCTCTATATGTGGATATAACAGTCTGTCTGTATGTGTCTCTCTTTCTATATGTGTGCGTATTTTGAAGGAGTGATCCTTCTATTTATAGATAGCAGGCTCGCTGCTCACGCGCACATTTGTCGGATGTGCCTGGACGTGGGGATGCCACGTGGCTGATTCTGGCGGGTGTGCATGGACGATGCGCTCCGAGTTGTAATAGAATCTTCTCGAACTGCTTCGTCAGGCTGCAGAGGAGCTGACACGTGGCAGTTGCTGAGATTTGGTTGTTGCTGAGATCTTGGGTGGTTAGCACCCATTATTTGAATAGAACTGAGTCAAGGGACGCGTAGCGTATGCCTGTGGCTCAAAGTTCTCGGTTTTAGAGGAGAGTGATCTGCCGGGGTGCGCCTAGGATCGGGCGCATGAAGGCGACTTAGTTTATGAGTTTTAAGCATCATAGACGAGTCTGGGCGCATGACTTTTGAGGCGCATATAGAGCTTCGTATCAGGGTGCGCCTAGGATCAGGCGCAGGGGAGGCGACTAGGTCTCATAACTTTTAGGAGCCATGAGCAAGTCCATACGCATGGCTTTTGAGGCGCATGTAGAGCTTTGTCTTCTGTTGCTTGAGATCAGAAGTGAGCTGAGGGGGCGTATGTCTACTGGAGCGCATGTCGTCTTCTGGGTGCATGGCTACGAGGCGCATACGAACGATTGGTCAGCCACGTGGCAATTGTTGCTGACCTAAGGTGTAATGATGGTGCTGACATCAGCGATGCTTCATTTTCTACACAGGGCTGCTGATTGGACGGCTCTTGGAATGCGTTACCGCCTTTGTCATTCAGCATTAAATGCTTGATGGAGAGGGTTGCATTAGTTAGTGCCAATCTGGGCGCATGGTTCTATGGCCCGCTGGGCACATCTATGTGGAGTGCATGATATTGATGGCGCATTTGCCAATGTGTCGCATCCTCTTTAGCCCGCCTGTTGAGTTCTTCGACGCGTTAATGGTTGCCTTGACTTAGCCGAATATGAGGAGACGGATGCATTTGTTATTATTACAAATTTATTGCATAGAATTTGGAACGTTAGCCATTTGGCACTCGGGTGTAGGATGCCCGTGCTTATAAATAGCCGCATATGGGAAATCTTTGCTTTCATTCTTCATTTCGATATAAAGATGAACTTGGCCGGAGCTCCGCCTTAGCGAACTGCCGAACTCGAGCTCTTCTCGAGGGTGAAGATGCGCTGCTCCAGTCTTCCCGTTGCTCTGAGCTTCTGTGATAGTGTCTATTGCATCCAAATATTGGGATAGTCGAGTCCCGACACAGGCCGATGGTGCCTGTTGCATCTAAAGATCGGGACGGCCACGCTTCGTCTTCCGTTATGCTGGCAGAGCCACAGGCTGCCGAGTGTGCCTGTTGCTTCCGAAGATTGGGGCATCGTGCCACGATCTTTGTCGAGCTAGGAGAGCTCCTGCTCCTACTACACAAGGGCTGATTGGTGCTGATGCGCTTACACCTTAATGACGAAACGATCGCCTGGATGAGATATCAGAGTGATGCGCCTGACGGATGATGCGCCTGGCATGGGGCGCATAGCAGATGCTGTGCCTGGCTGTAGCTTTAGGATCTTTCTTTTTTGTAGAAGTTCTCCTTTGTAAAGCCTTTCTTTAGACATGTAATAGACTTTCATATGAAATAAAAGCCTTATTTTGATGTCTATATTTTTGTACTGTTCTTTGCTGTGCCAAGTATCTGTTTGAGCTTCCTAGCGTATTTGAGTTGGTCGCATGGTTGGGTTGAGCGCATAGGAATTCTGGCCTATAGATGCGCTTGAAATTCTATGCTTCTACAAGACCCCCTTCAAAGTTTTCAAAACTTTCTTGCCAAGTTTTGGAATACTTTGAATAAGAAGCATGGGGAGTAACGACTCTCGGCTTATGCCCTTCGCCTAGGCGCATGGCTCTTCTTGGCGTATAGTCGTTCTGTACGTCGCTGTGGGGACGCTTGCTGCTTAGGCGCATACTTCTAGGGCGCATGATTCTTCTTTGAAGAGATAACGCCTCGATCTTAGGAAAGATTAATGATGATCTAGATAAGCAGTCATTGGTTTCACGAGACCCGAAGCGACTGATTACTGATGTCACGCCCCCATCGGTTTACACGTGAGGCCAAGCCTATAAATAAGCGGCTTGTGAGGAGAGGGAGTCTTCTACTTTCTGCAAAAGCTTTCTTCTTCCTCAAAGCTCTTTTCTCCTTCTTCGTTAGAGAGATGACTCCCAAGACTCCCCGAGGCGGTGCTGCTGGCCAAGGAAGGGGCCGATGCAAGAAACTCTTGGAGTTCGACACGGAGGAAGCCCCAGTCGTTATGGCGACCCACGCCGACGTTCGGTCGGAAGTGTTCGGTGGGTGTTCCCTTGCCTTGGTCTTTGTTGCAGTGGTGTTGGGATGACCCGACTGCAGATGAGTTGCCTCATGTAGATATATTTTGGCTGATGTGCATGGACTTTTGTCCTGATGATGCGCCGAAGCTTCATTTGCTGATGCGTATGGACTTAGGTCCTGATAATACGCCGAAGCATACGCCTGGGCCTCGGTCCTGTATGTGCGCCTTTGATGAGGTTCTATCTGTGTGTATGGGTTTTGACCCAGTTTGATGTGCCAGATTTGTTGATGCGCCTCAGATACTTGTTTTTAGCTTCTAAGCCTTTTTGCTAACTTTTTTTTGACTCTGTTGCAGTATCCATGCCGAAGGCGGAGGCTCTCATAAAGGAATAGATACCACCTCCTCTCGTCAAACAAGAGCCGGTGACCATTAAGGAGAAGGCATTATGAAAGGTTGAAGTCGAGGAAGAATCGATGACCATCAGGAAAGAGATTGCTCCTAAGGTTGAAGTTAAGGAGGAGCCACCGTCAGAGAGTAGTAGCATCGGGACTAACCCTCCTGTCCCTACAGAAGACCTAAACCAGATTGAGCCTTCGTTTGTAAAGTGGCTGAGGGAGTGGTACATGGCTCAACGCAACTATGATCCCTGGTTATGAGGATTCGTAGGTTGCCTTGCAATCGTTGTTTTCGGGAATAAGAATAAAGTCAATGTCCCTATTTTGTCTTAGTGTTTCTGAGATCTGAAGAAACCCGAAGATGTAGTTTACTTCTTTTCGATGTCGATGTAATCTTTTACTTTCTGGTTACCTGAAGAAAATGAAAGAAATTTTTGCTTTGTTCATTTCTTGTGATTTTTATGGACCCATCATCTATTACGTACCTTGGCTGGGTGCAGTTAATAAGTTACTCACGGAGGGAAACCGAGATTCACTCTGAGGTAATATGGACGTGGTGAATATGGAGTAATTTTTTATGTAGACTTATCATCCTTGGCATACCTTGGTGTTAGGTACGGATAATAAGTTGAGAGAGAGAACCAACATATTTACTCAGGGGTAATATGGACGTGGTAAATATGGGGTTAATGGCAGAGTTTTTCTATTCAGAGGTGATATGGACGTGGTAGGAATAAACTCGGTGGGAGTACATAGAACAACTCAGAGGTGATATGGACGTGGATGTTCTGTGGTTTTTGGTGGACCTATTATCTTTTGCGTACCTTGGTTTCTAGGTACAAATAATAAGTTGTTTGTGGAGGAAACCCTCACATTCACTCAGAGGTAATATGGATGTGGTGAACATGGGTATTTCTACTGGGGATTTTATATGGACTTATCACCCTTGGCGTACCTTGGTTTTAGGTACGGATAATAAGTTGAGAGAGAGAGCCAACATATTTACTCAGAGGTAATGTGGACATGGTAAATATGGGCTAACTGGGAGAGTTTTCCTACTTAGAGATAATATGGACATGGTAGGAGTGAACTCTGTGGGGTTTATAGAACAACTCAGAGGTAATATGGACGTGGGTGTTCTATGGTGCAACAACACAAGGATTGTTGTACGAAATATTTACTCAGAGGTAATGTGGACGTGGTAAACATTGCTTTAAGCATGATCTTACATGGTGCAGGATCCTGCTTGATGAGGTATAGAGAGGCAAATCAGAGGTGATGTGGACATGGTTGTTCCTCTACTGGGGATAGAATGCAACAAAACGACTGGGTTCCAGAAGCATATGATTTGTCAAAGAAGGGGTGTGAACTGGGTTTGGTCAAGTTCACCAGTCCTCTATCTTGGGAGAGGCAGTACGTTCTCGATGGAGGTCAAGAATAGTATTTTTTAGGAACTTGCCGTTGATGGGCATTATGAACAAGTCCCCATTAGCTTGAGCGAGACGATAAGCACCGTTTGAGTATACAGTCTCTATGATGAAGGGTCCTTCCCATTTGGGTTCAAACATTTCCGGTGTTTTATGAGTCATCACCATCGGTCTCCTGACTGCCAGAACCAGGTCGCCTATTTTGAAAGTCCTCCGTCAGACTCTTTTGTTGAAAGCCTGTGATATGCGGGCTTGATAAAGTTCGATGCGCTGTTGAGGCAAGAGCTATTTTTCGTCCAGCGCTTCCAACTCTTGCAGACGGCGACGTTGATTGTCCTCTTTCGTCAATTGATTTGTGATCGCCACCCGTAGGGAGGTATTTGGATCTCCAGCGGTAGCACTGCTTCGCTCCCGTAAACCAGGAAGAATGGTGTATTGCCCGTCGGGGTTCGTACCGTTGTGCGATAGGCCCAAAGGCATTCGCCGAGCTTTTCGTCCTAGTCGCGCTTGTTGGATGACATAACCTTTTTGAGTAGCTTGACGATGGTCTTATTAAAAGCTTCAGCCAATCCGTTCGCTGCCAGATTGTAAGCGGTTGATGCCACGTTCTGAATACGGTTCTTATCGCAGAACCTCTGAACGCATGGCTGATGAATTGCGGGCCATTGTCGTGGATAATCCTTCGATGTAACCCGAAATGGTAGATGACGTGATGCTTGATGAAGCTGATCACTTTTGTGCTTTACACCTCTGTGAGAGGTACTGCTTCCGTCCATTTATAGAAATAGTCGGTGATTGCTAGGATAAAATGGTGTCCCCTTAACGAAAGAGGAGTGATAGGCCCCACTATATCCATGCCCTAGGCTTTGAATGGCCAAGAGGCAACCGTCAGGTGTAGAGGTTCTGACGGTCTATGGATGAAGTTGGCGTGCAGCTGACAAGCATGACACTTCTTTGCGTACTTGACAACGTCGGCCATCATGGTTGGCCAGTAATAGCCCATACGTCGGAGTCGGTCCTGTAGCTTAGGACCTGGTTGATGAGCTCCACACATTCCGTTATGAGCTTCTCAAAGGTCTTCGGCAGCTTCTTCGTTAGATAGACATCGGAGGAGAAGTCCAACGTAGGAGCACCTGTACAGCATTTTGGAGGTTGTATCGTAATAGAACCGGAGGGAGCACTTTCTGACTGAGACTGCCTCCTTCGGGTCTTTCAGAAGGATTTCGTAGACAGCAAAGTCGATGAATGGGAACCTCTAGTCTCTGACGTTGATGCCAGGATCCGCGACCATGGCATGAGTTGTCCGCATGCACAGATTATTTCTAGGGCAAGCCAAGTCCCGACCCGTCACCGTAACGAAGTGTTGAGTCCCGACAGGTGCAGCCAACGAGGCTGCGAGGCCGGCCAGAGCATCAGCTTCCAAGTTTTGCAGCCAAGGCATATGCTCTATGAAGAATTCTGCGAAGGTTGAGATGATGTCCAACGCTGCTTTGTGATAGGGGATGAGGTCTTCATGGCGGACCTCATATTGTTTCCGGATTTCATTGATGACGAGCTTTGAGTCGTCATAAAATTTAAGGTAGTCCACCCTCAACTGTCTTGCTAACTGAAGCCCCATGATGAGGGCGTTGTACTCCGCAACATTGTTGGAGCACGGCTCTGAAAGAGAATAGGCATGCTGGATGACCAGTTTGTCGGAAGAGATTAAGACCACCTCTACTCCTGTGATAATTTGGCCTTTGGGGCCTGTTCTGGAAGCACAGTCGAAGAATATCCGCCAGACCGGGCTTTCCTCGGTAATATTTACTTCTTGCACCTCATCGGGAATACCTTCGTAGAGCCTGGATGATTCCGGGACTGGGTGCATGGCTAGGAAGTCGGCAAATGCTTGGCCCTTGACATCCTTTTGTGGTACGAATACCATGTCATATGGTGTGAATAATATCGCCCACGTAGCCAACCGAGAGTTTAGCGCTCCTGGTTTTTTCATGAGAATTCTGAGTGGATTGACTCGGGAGATGACATGGATTGTTTGTCCCGAGACATAGTGGCGAGTCTTTTGGATGGCGAACACCAAGGCTAGACACTCTTTTTCTACGGGGTTGTACAGGTGTTCGGCCCTAACCATCGTCCTGCTGAGGTAGTAGATGGCCTGCTCATGGCCTGCTTCGTTATTTGGGCCAACAAAGCGCCAAGGGAATGGTCCATTGCACGGACATAAAGCAAGAATGGTTTGCCTATGACGGGTGCCACCAGGACTGGGGGACTTGCTAGATAAGTTTTGATGTCGTCGAAAGCTTTCATACATTCTTCTGTCCAGACGTAAGAAACTCCCTTCTTCATAAGCTTGGTGAAGGGTTGAAATTTTCCAGAAAGGTTCGCAATAAACCTCTGGATGTAGGCGAGTCGTCCTTGTAGGCCTCAAAGTTCTTTGAGGTTCTTCGGAGGGTCCATATCAAGGATGGCTTTAGTCTTCTCGGGGTCGACATGAATGCCGTTCGGAGTGATGATGAAGCCCAAGAACTTTCCACTAGAGACCCCAAGGAAGGATTTAGCGGGGTTCATTTTAAGATGATGCGCCTGTATGAGGTCGAAGACTATCTTCAAGTCTCATCGGTGATCGCCCCTAAGACGGCTCTTGACGAAGATATCGTCAATATAGCACTTGATTGTCTTGCGAAGGTGTTGACGGAAGATAGTGCTCATAGCTCGTTGGTATGCGGTACCAGCATTCTTCAAGCCAAAGGGCATTACTGTATTGCAGTAAACCCTCTTTGGAGTTCTGAAAGACGTGTGCTTCTCGTCGTCTGGGAACGTCTTGATCTGATTGTAGCGTCAGTAGCCGTCCATGAAGGACATACGCTAGAAGCCACATGTGTTGTCGATTATTATGTCGGTGATCGGGAGTGGGAACTCATCCTTTGGGCATACAGAGTTGAGGTATCGGAAATCGATACAGACTCGGATCTTCCCGTTCTTCTTGGTAACAGGGACGATGTTAGCTACCTAGTCGGGGTATTGTTTTTCACGAATGAACCCGCTGTGTAAGAGCTTATCGATCTCTTTGTCAATGGCATATATGATGTTAGGACAAAAGCGTCGATGTTGCTGCTTAATGGGCTTAGCGTCAGGTAAGATGTTAAGCTTATGCATTGCGACTTGTGGGTTGAGTCCCGGCATGTCTTCGTAGCTCCGGGCGAAGATGTTGATATATTTTTTGACCAGGTGGATTAAGGATTCTCGGTCCTCCCCTACCAAGCTCTTGTTGATGAAGATGGGTTTGGATGAAGATCCATCCCCAAGGTCGATCTGTTCGACTTCGTCTTCGGTAGGGGGTTCTCGTAATTCAAAGCGAGACTCCCATTGTGCACCTAGGCGTTGAGCCCAGGGTTCTTCTTCGAAGAACTCTCCTATTTGATTGTCGTCTTTATCTTCTGAAGGATGTACGGATGTCATGTTGGCTGACAGTACCATCCTGAAGACGGAGCCGATGCTGGTGTCGGAGTCCCAAGTTGAAGTTTCATATGAGTGAGAATGTATAACATCCTCTGCTTCTGATTCTTTTGGAGTTGTTGGAGGCATGATGTAGCCTGCCCCCCGTCGGGTACGGTGATAGTAGTCTTACGGCTTCCCTTTTGGCACTGAAAGTCGTAGGGGAAGGTGTCAACCTTTGCCGTAGTTCAGACCTTGGACGTTCTTCAAGTTGTAACCCATCTTTTGGATGAGATACTTGGCTCGATCGTTGTACCAGTAGGTTTGCATTCTGTCGGTGTCGGGTTCTGGATCCATCGACGGGAGGTCTTGGTGACGCTCGACTTTACGAAAGATAATGGACTTCTCGTCCTTGTTCCGAGGCGGGACTATGTAACAGACTTCCTGGTACAGGACGACTCGATTTATATGACTCACAGTCGTTATTTGTGTTTACAACGACTGTAGAGCATTATCTAGAGCGTACATGGTATTCCAATATGGAAGACTAGAATAATTGAAAGACACTCTATTATTGATAAAATACGAGATCTTGTCCCGATGGATTACATCATCGAGGGATGGAGCATCGACATTAGCCGATATGTTCTCTCCAAGTTCTTCATCAGTGAGAACTGGAGTAGCCTTGGGTGGTTCAGGAGAGTTTTTCGGGAGCTTACCCCATGCTGGCTCCTGGGACTGTGCTGAGAAGGACGCCGAGGTCTTCTCTTGTGGCATGACGGGTGCCGACAACTGAGGAGGTCTGCCTTTGTGCCGCACCTTGAAGGGAGCCTCAGTTGGTGTGCCGGGAGCTGGAGCCTTTCCTCGTAGCTTGGCTATGAGAGGAGCCGCCATTTGAGGGGGCTTGCCTTTGAGGCATATCTTCAACGGAGCTTCATTAGATGCTGTCCGGAGAAGCTGGCGCCTTCCCGCAGAGTTTGACTACTATAGGGGTTGACGTTTGTGTCCGCCTCTGAGTCAGCTTCGATCTCAACTTCTGACTCATCATCAGCGTCATTGGGTTCATCCTTGAGATGAATTGATTTGTACAGATCAGCGTCGGTGAAGAAGGCTTCAATCTCTCTGAAGGGATCGACATCAACAAACTCTGTTCGGATGATGCCGCTGGTGGACACGTATTTCATACATTCATGGAGGGTGGATGGCTCTACCATGTATTCATGTATCCATGGCCATTCCAACAGGATGTTGTAGTTGACGTCTGCATCCACAACGTAGCAAGTCACTTCGGTCTGGAGATCGTCGATGTGACACTTTAAGCGGATCTTCCCTAGTGGCTCACTTTTACTGGCGTTGCAGCCACTGATGGTAGTGTAAGATACTGTCAGGCGATGCATCGGGATCCCCAACGTCTGAAGTAGAGTTCGGGGGATGATGCTGAGAGAAGACCCATGGTCGATCTGCATTCGATCCACCTTGAAGGCACCGACATACCCTGTGTAATACAGGGGTCTGTTATGCCTGTTGTTCTTGAGCAGCATATCTTGTTGAGTGAATGTGATGTTAGGGATGATATCCTCCATATTATAGTAGTACGGACATGCTGTTGGATCGTCGTCAGGCTGTTTGACCTGACTGATGAAAGACTCGACGTCCTTCAGGGCATCGCAGAGAGCCTCCCGAGTATCTTTGGATAGGCGGAGGAGCTCGAATAGGAAAAGCCGTGCTGGAGTACTGGCCAGTTGTGCCAGTATGTCGAAGTTGTGGGGCTTGGCTAACCCCGGAGTGTTGTCTTTTCGAAGAGGCCTGTCGAAGCGGGCCTCATTTTGCTTTTGTTTATCAGCTGCAGGAGGTTGGGCTTCTCCTTGGACAACTGTGGTGATGATAGAAGGTGTCACTTCGGACGAAGGATCCTCTGGCTGGGCGTTCTGCTGTGAATGCGTTTGTACGGGCAGTGCTTCTTCAAGGGAGGAAGTCACCATTCGGCAAGACTTGGTCTTCTTGCCTTTGCTTTTGGAGGTAGAGGTTACCCCCAATTGAGTTAGCTTTGGAACGAGATCCGGGTGAACCCACATGATCTCTCCCTTGGATGTTGTGAGTGGTGTGAGCCCTCCCACGTTATCACGAGTTGGTGGAAGGTTGACTACTTTCATTGTCGCCTTTGGGATGGGGACAACGCCATCTTGAGCTGTGGTAGGCGGTAAGGTGCCGAACTGGAGCGACACCATGTTGGTCGAGACTGTTTTCTTCTTGTAATCGACTGAGATGACGTTCGCATTGATCATGCGCTGTATATAGTCTTTGAGGATGTAGCAGTCTTTAGTTGGATGTCCAATGAATCGATGGTAGTGACAATACCTTGGGTCGTCGACTTTGCCTACTTCGTCAGGACGCTTGTGATCAGGCAACTTGATTTTGTCACCCTGCTTCAGCATCTCGAAGAGCTGTAAGGTATCCTCATCGTGGAAGGAGTAGACCATCTTCGATCATGGTACGATAGGAGGCCTCTGGGCAGGACCTTATGTGCTGTTAGACGCATTGACAGTTAATGCCTGTTTCACCTTCACTTCGTGGCTGCTACTGCTGGCCGCATGCCGTTTCCCTTTATCATCGAAGGTAGGGAAGTTAACCCCCAGAAGGTGAGCATTACGTGCCTTCTTTTCAGCAGCTTCGGCTTCAATGATTAATACGCTCCAATCAGGCGGGGGAGTGGAGTTGAGCCAGAGCTTGATTGCAGGGAGCATGTTCATGCTGCATGTTCCGATGAGTGCATGTTTCGGCATGACCGGAGGCAACCTTAGACATGCTTGTCGGAAACGTTCGATGAAGACTCGAACGGTCTCACTCTCAGTCTGCCGCACTTCTATGAGAAACGACATGGTCATGTCCCTCCCTCCGTCGTAGAACCAATCAAGAAAGAGGCGTATCAAGTCATCGAAGGATGATATGGAGTTGTCAGGGAGACTGTAGTACCAGTCGTAGGCGACTCCCTTCAAAGCCCCGACAAACAGGCTCATGAGCAAGGCGTCTTCTTTTGGGAGATGCCCCATCTGAGACTGAAAGTATTAGGTACCGGAGAGGAGAATCCTTCCTATCGTATGGCGTCAGTGTTTGCGGTTTATACTTGGGAGGATAAACCACTTTGTTCCATTCGAGGGGGTAAGGTTGCGAAAGTCCCATCTTCTGGCGATCCTTCTGTCTACTTCGGGCCTCAAAACGCTCGTGCAGGTCTCTGACCATCTCGACCAAGTCTTCTGTCGAGCTGGGAGTAGGTGAAGGCGGTATGGCCTGAAGTTGGATATTGGAAGGAGCTGACGCTCGCGGTACAGTATGGTGCTCCGCCCCTGAAGATACCCATTAAGGGGGTATAGTTGATTCTCCGTTGGCCCTCGGATCGGGGCTGGTGGAGACAGATGCCCTTGCCAGAGTGGTTCGAATATCGAACACCGTCTGGGTCAGGATTTGCATGGAGGTAGAGAGGGTTTTGAGACTCCCCTGGGTGTCTATGCGCTGCATGATGTCTAGCACTGGAGCGTCTGATTCTCCTTCATCACCACCCCCTGCCATGTAAGCTGTTATGACATGGGTGGAAGTGGATGGATCGGTCGAGGCTTTGCTTTTGACCTTGCTTTCCTGTAGAGGGGCATCTTCTTCTGAGGCCTCGTGTTGGCTACCCCCAGCTACGTCAGGTTCGGTTTGTCGAAGTGCTTCTTTGACTTCGAGGGGAGGTTTGTCATAGGCTTGACTACCCCCGGTTGTGGCTTCTGCCAGGGCCTTGATCCTTTCTCGGGTGCCTTTGTACACCCCTGGGGACGGGACCACTGTTTTGCTCTTCCTCAGCTGTCTTGGATGCAGAGGCGAGGAGTTGGTGGTTGTCTTTCTCAGGAATGAGTGGGAATTGGAGACAACATGACAGGAAGCGATCTTGGGCTCTGCTTCGTCTTTAATTAGCACTTTCTTTCCGAGGCGACGTCGGATAGGTGCCGTAGATTGTAGTCGCTGAAACACGGACTGCCTCTGTAGTGGAGCCGCTGTTTTACAACAACAGCAGTTGATGGTGACCATAGCACAGGTGTGCCCTACGAGGGGTACGTTGTTCTTATTGGTCAGCTCTCCTGATCTTCGTTTGTGACTGATCACATTACACAAATCATGATGGAAGAGTTTCACTTTAACACCCCCATCAGACGCATGGCAAGGCCAAGCACCGGGGTGGTCATGTGAATGCTGTACCCTCTGATCTGGTTCACGTGCATGAGATACGCCCAGATCATTGGTTGAGGAACAACATTTATGGCAACTTGAGTCCACTTCATGCGCATCACCAAAGTGGGCGCATGGACTCAACATCGCAGTTGTTGTAACTCCACCTTCCTATTTTCGAGAAATATTTTAGGTTACTAAATAATAATAAGTTTGACTTAAACCATTTCGAATAATAATTCTTGATTAAATATTTTTTTAAATAAATATTTCATGATTGCTTTTGGAGGGAGATTTGAATTTTTGGCAAATAACTAATTTTCAAATCTATTTGGAGTGGTCCCCACACCCTAACAACTTGTAACCACCTCTCTAACAGAATTTGGGTTGTTTGTGTAATTACTAAAAAGGGGAAGGGCTGGATTGCAAAATAACCAAATAGTGGAGGGGCTTAGTTGCTTAACTGCCATTTCTATTTAGGCTTAGTTGGAGAGAGAAATGAGCAGAGAGCTCATTTCATTTCACTCTTCAGCTTAGTCCCCAAATCCCGACCTAGCCCTAGCCTCCGGCGACCATGGCGGCGATGAAGACGGCGACCATGGCGGCGATGAAGACGGCGACCGCGGTGGAGAGCTTGGTCTCCACCAACGACTGAGCGGACTTCACTGCACGACGTTCTCCTCGAGCAGTCGGAAGAGGCGGAGCTCCTCCAGCTCCTCCGTGCGATCGGCAGCGTCTCAGCGATGATAGTAAGTTCCTCTAGATCGCTTCTTTTTTCTAGTTATATCAGGTCCGATCTGGACTATCGATCTTCTCTACGATCTCGTCAGGGTTTGTGAGATCGAACGACGGCGGGAAGGGTGAACTCGACCGTCCCCGACGAGTCGTTTCGATCGGCAGCTCCTTCGAGCATCAGTCTATGCGGCGACGTTCCTCACCGAGAGGGTGCATTGAGATCAAGTATTATTTCGGATCGTCTTTTTTTAATTGATTCCAGTAATTTATTATTTCTGATCAAATTGTGTAGATCGACCGATTGATCCAGTCAGTTGATCGAAACCAGATTGTTTCCAATTATTTGATCTACGGGATCGGTAAGTATTGTTGGCAGAGAGTTTATTTCCTGAGTTATTTTAATTTGCAATTGGTGATCAGTTTTAATTTATTTCAGAGTATTCGAGTGAATTTTGATTTGATATGGGAATTCTGGACCTGTTGATTCTTGAGTGTGAAATCGGATCCTAAGTCTCTTCAAGTTTGAAGACGAGTGTTCTCTCAATCTTTCTTTTCCAGGTAATTTTCTCCAATACTATTGCTCTGTTGTTGTTTAGTTCGGTTTTCGAGGTAATGTCGGTTATGTTATCTGTGTCCAGCGTTCGTGTCGTGTTGGTTCAGCGTTACGTTCGTGTCTACCATGGTTGTTGTGGGTTTGTGTTCGATACGGAGTGTTGGGTGTTTGAACCAATTGGACACAGGGGTGTTACAATCAGTAGCGGGTTGCATGTGGTGATTCTGCTGAGTTCAGAGCAAATTGCTTATGTTGTTAAATTAGTTTCCATTTTACACTTAGTTGGGACTGTATATTCATTGATGATTTAATTTGTATATATTAATCCTATTTAGATTCCTTAGTTGATTTGTATAAATTTGTCTTACTGTTATTTTTGATTTCGTTCTTGAGTTAAATTATGGGTTAGCTATGCTGGTACAAGTATGGGAAGCCAATGTCAGGAGAAATGCTCATGTGAGCTTGGACAAGAGTATTTTGGTTTGGTTGGGTTTACTTAATTGTTGTGTTTTAAGTAACAACAAATTCTAGAGATGGAGAGTATTGTTGAGATTGTGTATATATTCTTATCCTTTGATATTCATTTTTGAGTTTAAATCTTGTAGTTGGGTGTGGTGTTGTGTTGAAGGGAATCTAGGCATGTGTGTATTTTCTTACTAGTATTGCTTGATAGCCAAGCCATATAGTAGGTTAGAGTGAGATGTAATTGGAAGAATAAGGGTTAGGTAATAATTACTTAAACCCTAGCCTTGGGATTAATTCTTAGTCATATTTAATAATCGATTAATTAGTCTGGTATTAAATTCTAGTTAATAGAAGAATTATTGTTAGCCAAATGGTAATTTGTTAGAACTTAACCAACTTATAATCATATAACAGGAGGACATCCAACTCCATCTAGTACACTTCATTTCCCGGAGCAAGGCAAGTACTTTTCTATGGTTTTTGTGCATTTACATATCTTGTACTTTTCTTGTGACATGTCATGACACGATATCTTGTACTCTTGTATTTTCTGTTCTTGTACTTACTTGTGTCGGGAGGGAAAATACACTAGCTATGTGATCAAACCCCGGTTACAACATTCATGTAGATAGCTTAGGACTCGCATCGTATACGCGGGCCCTACGCCGTACTGATATTCATGTACTCCTGTACATATTCCTGTACTCACCCCAGCCGGTCACATAGGCTAGTTGTATTTCAAATATTGTACACATGTCATATCTTGTACTTCAGGTTCATGGTTACATTCCTGTACTTTATTTCCTGTACTTACATTCCTACACTTTCCTGTTCATTTCCTGTATTTCATATTTTATGTTCCCCTATACTCATTTCCATATCATGATGTCCTTGTTCATTACCTAGAACTGAACTTTGCTCCGCTCCTGACTAGGATATAATGTAGGTGAGATAAAGGCATTGTGTGATACCTACTATGGCCGTGAGCGTATAGATGCAGTAGAGCCAGCTGGAGTTGCTCTGGACTTAGAGGCTGAGGAAGCCTAGTATCTTACCCTTAGTAGTTTATATTCTATTGTACTTGAGACAGTCAGACTTTATTTTAGCTGGATAAATATAATAACTCTTAGACATATACTTTGATTCTGGGATTCGTTATTATAGATTCTGTGGTTTATACTCATTCTTATCTGGACTTGTAGTTTCCCTAGGATTGGTACAGCTTACTGCGTTGTGTCTTCCAACGAGGCTGGGCGTGTCCGATTATTCGGGAGTGGGTCGTGACATATTTTTAATAGTGGCCCATGCAGGTCTATCCTAATAGTACCTACGTATTAGAGTGCTATTGGAGGACTTGTTTAAACTAGGGGAACTTGAATCACAGCATAGGAAATCGGGTACATCGGGTATACGGTTATTATATAAAATATTTATATTTACTTGTAGGTTAGGTTTTTATCAATCACGAAGTTTTCTTTTGTTGCAGGATGGTCAATACGAGGAAGACCGTGGATCAGCTCGGAGTTGCAGGCAGTACGGGACAGTCTGCACCAGACGTTCCGGTAGAGCAGCTTCCGCCACCGCCTCTTATCTTACCTCCGCTACCCCGACGAGGACTTTCGACGGCGCCCAGGTGATGGCCATGTTCCAGCAGTTCATGGAGGCTCAGAACCACCAGGCTGCATAGTTCCCAGCGATAGTCGTGGATGCACTCAGGACCCGAGAGCCGGCAGCACCAACACCGGTAGCACCTCCAGCACCAGCAACACCGAGACCGGGGACTGCCAGAGACTACCAGAACCTCTATTCGATGGATTTCTGGGGCCATGAGGGGATTGTATATGCGGATGAGTGGCTGGAAAATTTGGAGCGGACACTGAAGATGGCGAGCATCCCGGATGACCTGAAGGTGGAAGTTGCGAGCATGCAACTTTTTGATCTTGCCAGAGCTTGGTACCGAGAGGAGGCTCAGTTAGCTGTGCCCCAGGTTCTTTGGATAGATTTCAAAACTCTGTTCAAGGAGAAGTTCTTCCCCGACATGGAGCGAGATGAGCTTCGGATGCAGTTCGAGGCGTTGCAGCAGGAGAACATGACGGTGGAGGAGTACACCTCAGAGTTTACTTGACTCAGCAAGTTCACGGAGAGCTTAGTCAGTACACCAGAGGATAGGGCTTGGAGGTTCAAGAAGGGCCTCACCAGAGAGTTGCGGCATGCAGTGTCGATCAGCCAGGCGACGACTTATGCTAGCATCCTCAAGATTGCTCAGGCTGTACAGAAGGAGACGGATCCGAAGCTGAAGAGGGACCGGGACATCGGCAGCAGCAGCTTCCAGACACCGACGAAGAGGGCTCAGATTCATGCGAGGCCACAGCAGCCGGCACAACAGCATCACCGTCCAGCCAGAGTTCCTGCACATCAGCCACAGAGACAGCCGCATGCAGCTACTTGCGCTTTCTGTTACCGGCCAGGACACCGCTTTGACGAATGCCGCAAGAGGCTCTGGCTCTGCTTATTTTGCAGATCAGACGCACATCAGATGAGGACTGCCCACAGGCTACATCTCGACTGACAGGAGGACCACGAGGAACGGGAGGACCACCACCTGCACCACCCAGAGCACTACCAGCTGCACCACAGAGGGTTCAGGCTTTACCTACTCAGCAGCAGCATTTTGCACAATATCAGAAGAAGAGGAGACTACCACAGCAGGGACGTGCTTACGTCATGGCCATAGTTGAGGAGGATGAGGCAGTTCCAAATGTGATTACAGGTTCTATCCTTTTATATTTTTTCCCTGCCATTGCATTATTTGATTCTGGAGCCACACATAGCTTTGTATCGTATGAGTTTCTGCATAGACACGGCTTCACACCTGTAACGCCCCAGTCCCAAAATACTTAGGACTAGGTACGTATTCATGCCAGCTGTATACATACGAAGTATACTCCAATATATGAAACTATCGTATGTATACATAAGCTATGAAATACAGTAATCCATGATACTAATCTCATCCACAAATAAAGAATCAATATAAGATAGAAATCCACACTGGACTATAATTTGTTCAAAAGTTGGGCAGAGATAAAGTCTACTACCAACTATCTCAAATAAAATGTACAAGAAGTGATCGATAAGATATCAAGACGAACCAAGCGCAATCGTCTTCGAAGGAGTGGAGAAGATCACGGCCTTGACTAGAACACCTGCAGTAAATCATGAAAGCATACACACCTGGAGAGATAACAAGGTCCTCAGAGGGACGTAACAAGATACATAAAGAACATGCCATATAACTGAATATATGTACTATGTCATAAATCACAAGTAAAGTAAATAGTCATACTCGTAACAAGATCCAATATCTCATCATCGAAACAGTGGACAACCCCTACAACTAAACAAGGACAAGGAGTAGTACACTATACCGCGATGCGACATTGTCCCAAGCTACTAGTAGGACGGGGTGATATGACATTGACGAGGGTTACCTGACCATTCTAATGTGTTTTATGCAGTAAGAACAAATCTTCAATGCATGGGCACTTTGGCTCAGGAGCAGGAACTCAGGTATGGTCCCATCAGGATACCAGGGACCTCAAAGCATAACATTCCTCGAATGTCAGAGGCCAGCAGGAAATCAGGTATCAGGATCCAGGACCGTATCTCCTACGGAGATAACCGACAATAGGGAAGTGCATAAGTGGCCCATACGTTAAGGAACTGTTCTTTCCACCCAATGCCTAACATGTCGCATCCACGATCATGTAACACTACTAACCGTCAAGTCTTCTAATATACAACTATTGGCAGTTAGACCAAACGCATGCGCACGGGTGATCAGCCAACACGCAAGGACCTCTATATGCCACTCATATCACACATCCTCATGGTACAACTGTGTCAAGGTATATGCGATACACTACAATCGATAGTCCCTTAACTCTAGGTTCATATGCAACCAAAGGATAGTAACAAAGTAAACTAATAATCACTGAGCAGGTAGTAAATCAAGAACTGTAATAACTGAAAATAATGAACAGTGATATGTAATAAAATACAGACTAAATATAAACAGTATAATAGCAAAGTATCTTGCCTTGTATGTCGCCTGATATTGTATGGTGTTCTGCCAAGTTTCGATGTGTCTCATAGCCATGGTTGATACGTGGAGGTCCGAAACTGCGAGAAAATAGGAAAAATCATAATCAGTCATGATGAGTGACCATCTAACTAGGAGAAAATTTGATTTGGAAGGAGAAATTTCTTAATTAGAAAGTATATAACTTATTAGAAAGTATTTATAGCTTTTTAGCTTTATTTATATACTTGAAAATAATATAAGACATCAATTAATCTATTTATTTAGTACAAAACTATTTAAGTTTAATAGGCCCAAAATATATACTTTATTAATCCAAATAAAACATCTATTTAACTAAATCGTAAAATATTTATAAGTAGCTATATATATACAAAAATTTAGTCCAACAATTATAATTAAGTTTGAAAATAACGTTTTCTAGTAAAACCATTTTTAGAATACCCAAATTTTTTTTTTGTACATAGTTTTAGGCTAATCAAAAAAATTCTATATTTTTATCCTACAACACGTTTTAGAAATATCGATAATAATGATTTAAACTAATGATAATAAATACTAAAAGTACAGCTCATCAATATACAAATATTTATATATATACAATGTACTCCAATTAAATATATATTATGTCTACATGGGTTTTTACCAAAATATCTATGCTAACTCACAGATTAATATTAATAATAAATATAATAATAATAATAATAATAATAATAATAATAATAATAATGATGATGATGATGATGATGATGATGATGATGATGATGATGATGATGATGATGATGATGATAATAATAATAATAATAATAATAATAATAATAAAAATACTGGAGTATCCCAGCATGTTTTTTTACTAAGAAATAGTAATAAAAAATCATACATGACACTCCTTTCCAGCAGAACAACTTTATTAGAATCAGAAGAGTTGAGAAAAATGGAGAAGGAGAGAAGTGGAGAAGAGGGGTTACCAGAGGGAGGCTCCGGTGTCTCGGCCTGGTGCAGGGACTCGTCGACGGTGGTGGTTGGGCACGGCAGCGAAGTTCGGGCACTCATCGGCTCACGCGTGGAGGAACGATCCCACGGCGGAAGTGAGCTGCTCCGGCAGTGGAGCTGAGGAAGCGAGACAGAGGGGCGCCGGGGAACGTGCTGCTCTGGAGGCCGCGGTGGCTGTGGCGCTCGCCTAGGTGACATGATCCAACTGGATCTGGCGGAGGTGAGTTTTTGGTTGGTTTATTTTGATGGTGGTGGTGAGAATTTGGGTGGCTGGTATCGGCCATTGTTGGCGGCGGGGTGGGTTTTTTTGGCGAGGATGATGTAGGGGGACGGTCGTGGTCAGGGGACCTGGGCTCTGGAAGGTGTAGCAACGGTGGTGGCCACTGCGACGGTGGTGACGCTGGCCTTGGTAGTGGTTATGGAGGTCGGTACAGTGGTGGGAGAGGTTATGGTGATGATGAACGGAGTTGGTGATTTGTGGTCAGGCATGGAGTCGAGGGGGTGGCGAAGGAGGAGTGGCGAAGGCGTTGATGGAGATGGCTGGTGGTCGACAGACAGCAAGGAGGTGGTGCTGCTGGCTTTGGTGGGACGGTGGCCGGAATTGGTCTGGGTTCGGCTGGTGGCCTGGGTTGTAGCGAGACCGGCAACGGCGGTGGTGTCGGAAAGAGCAGGGAGGCGGAAGAAAATCTGGCTTAGGGTTAGGGCTGGGTTTGAGATTAGTGTCCATGTGTCGGACACAGGAGCGGGGTGAAACCGTATCCTGTACGACACGGGTTGGAGGTTGAGTCGTGTCCGGTGTATCGGGCACGGAGAGAACTTTTTACATGTAGAAAAACATATAGTGGATGGAATTGGTGACACAGACACGATACACATCTGTTTATGGAGAATTTTATGAGTTGTGGAATTTATGGATGAGTACCTCTTCTTATATAAGAGATGGGAATTCCCAGTTGGATAAGGACTTGCAATGGTTTAAACCCCGATGGATAATTCCATCTTTTTATTTAAATCGATTTAGAATTTAAGCAATCAAAATCAAATCAATCTAGATAAACTTTTTTTAATTTAATGTCTATTTAAAATAAAATCTGTTCCAAATTTAAATTATCAAAATAATTCAAATATTAAATAAAACAAAATTTTAAATATCTTTTTCATAAATATTAAAATATAACATTAGTTAATTTCAAAAATCAAGATAATTACTTAAATAATAAATCATAAAAATAGCTTTTATAAATAACAAAAATATATTAATAAACAAATTCCAAATTTCGTAAAATATTAAACCACAATTTCCAAATCACCACTTATTTTTAAACGACGAATAAAATAACTCTTTTATACAAAATAAAATATTTATCACCTTTGTTTGAACATGTACTTTCCTATATAAAATAAAATTTATAATAAAAATGTTTTTTTTCTAAAATATGTACCTCGACATATATTCGCACTCGTCGAGCAAATACGAAACGCAAATCTCGCACGCTACACAAATACAACAATACGAACTCGTATGCGACGTGCAGATACGAAGTACAAAATAAATCCAAAAAATATTTTCAAAAAAATCGTAGTAGAAATTTAAGGGGGTTTACATCATACCCAACTTACAAAAATTGTCCTCAAAATTTAGGAATAGGTAAGGTACAAGAGTTTAACGATAAGAAAGTATGAACAATTCATTTGGCTAGGCAAGGAAACTGTGTTTAACATAAATGTGCTATTAGAAAGTCATGAATTCGTTAAATAGGAAAATAATTCACGAATATGGTAATGGACGAGGGTCGCTAGCTAAGACAATCATGATAACACAATTCGAGAAATAATAAGGCATTGGGTGGATCAAAGAGAATAACATAGGGACTTGGGAGGTATGGTTCCTTGAGAAAATATGGTCGTTTGTGTTTAGGTTTGATTAAGGAAATGATTTGAATCATTCTTAAGTCTCAAGAATGATTAGAAAGTCGTGATAATGAATCTAGTGTCACGAGGAGGACGATTAACTCAAGATGGGGTTACAGTCACATCGATTGGTAACTGGCTAACTATCTTGGCAATAGATAGTGGACAACTAAGAGAATATCAAGTACGGGTGTTTGTCTTTCTAAAACAGGCGAAAGGCAAAAATAAAGAGTTCGAAGAAGACATTATCGAATTCGAATGAGTGGTTCAAAGACGACTGAATAAGTTCCAAAAAGAATTGCCTAGGCAGTCGCGGGTGAGACTCTAGGGCCAAGTTTAACTATGTCTTCATCCACGTTGAACAATATACAAAAAGCGAACCAAGTGCACTATGGTTGATCAGACCATAATATGTCGGTTCTGATTAGACAATGTATTAGTGGGCGCCCACAATAAACATATGTCACGAACAAGCTCGATAAAGAGTAAGCTTGCAAAACTAGACTATAATAGCAACATCAGATAGTCAAAATATAAGCAGTGGATAATGAAGGAAATTAAATAGTCCAAGATCCTTTAAAATTGAGTCTTACCTGAAGTTTGGGCCTATGCAGTGGCTCTAGTGTTTCCTTATCTATGACTTGGATGGTTAAATGGGTTAGAGTCCTGCAAATTCTACAATCTAAGTAAGCTTATTCATATGGGTCACAAGGGCAAGGGCTTGTTAGGTTGTGAGATACTCTACCTAACTTACAAGAGTTAAACTAGTGGTGTGATGGGACAATGGGTAAGGCACAAAGTTAAGCATTTAAGGAATCAAGTAGAACACAATCATATATCGGTCGAAAGATTTGAGTAAATGTTGGACCCTAATTGAAGGCAGAAAGTATTTTGGTATCATGGTATGGGTTATAGTTTAGTCTTTTTGACCAGAAGTCATATCAAGAAAATAGAGTACAAGGATACGGGTTTTAGTGGCACGGGATATACCTACATGAAGGTGAGCTCGTCTAGGTTTTGCATATGAAATTTGTTGGAAGAAAAAGTCTATTGTTGTGCTCTAAATATCAAAGTCACGATAGGGAATGCCAAATGATCAAAATAGAAAGTAGGTTCTCATGTGGTACTAATTATTGCACAAAAAGGAGACAGTTAAAGTACGAAATAAAGATAATTTAGGAAATCTCGGAGATCAAGGTAAAATAAGTTAGGGACACAGTTTCTAGAGAGAAAATAGTCTCATGGATAAGGGTATGGTCAAGAGAATGATTCTAATCATTTCTAAGTTTCAAATAATTAGATGGTCACGATAAAAGACCTAGATTTGAGGGAAGGTCGAGTGGGTCAAGATAAAGATATAGTTATACAGTTTGGTCGATGACTAACTATACTTGTGTACATGTCATATCATAATCATAGGTGGTATGGCAACTTATTGTGGAATTCTTGTATCTCATTAAGGTGACCTTGCTTGTTTCTTGGTCCTTCACCAATATATGATCTAATAAAAAAATTTAAGTTCCTCATAAGTTTCTCAATAAAATTCTCAAGATACTCCACCAAAATTTCTAATTATCTTAGGCTACCAAGTTTAATCAAAATTTAAATCTCTAATCAATCTCGAATTAATCCTGGTATATCGCAAATCGAATATACCCTTCTTTTTTTAATATTTAAATATCCATAATCAAGGCCTTAAACTCGAAATCTAAATAACTTTATAAATCATAGATCATATGACACAATTTGAAATTTGAATTTTTCCTTCAAAGTCGATTTCATATCTTCCAAAATATTTTAAACAAAATTTTTTACCATCATCTCTTCAAACTCAAAATTAAATAAACTTATAAATTTTACAACTCAATTTAAAACCTCAAGCTCTCTAATAAACCGTAAATCATAAACCCTCCATATTCTCTATTCGTTTACAAAATCATAACTTATAATTTAAAACTCTTTAATAAATTTCGAGATTACAATCCAAACTTGAACTTAACCGTAAATAATGTGTCACAATTTAAAGATGTTTCTCAAATCGGTTTCATATCCCAATAAATCATAAACTATTTTACAATTTCCAAAAATCATAAATCATAAATTTGTTTTCTTGATCTAGCTATCTTCTTGTGTATACCACCTTGTAATAGCAAAATAAAATTCCAACAATCCTTTGAAGGCGGTAATATGCTACTACCCAACTTGGAATTAACTAATCCTTAAAATCATACTTTTAGGAAAAAATGTCTTTATGACTCAAATAAGACCTCAATGTACACTAATTGTCAATGTAATCTTCCTAGCCATGTGTTTGACCTATGAGCATATAATAGTGTAGTCATCTTCCTAACTGTCACTAAGCACGAAAGATAAGAATTTACGGTAGAAAGAGTTCAAGCAGGATGCACATCAAGGATGGTAATGAGAGTTCAAAACTTGAAACAAGGAAGGAGGTCAAGCTTGTGGATGAGATTCCTAGACACTAATCCTATATTGCAGGCTCACATCGGTACAATTACGTAACCGAAGTGACAAACTCGACCTGCATGGGCCACCACAAAAACATGTAACGCCCCAGTCCCAAAATACTTAGGACTAGGTACGTATTCATGCCAGCTGTATACATACGAAGTATACTCCAATATATGGAACCATCGTATGTATACATAAGCTGTGAAATACAGTAATCCATGATACTAATCTCATCCACAAATAAAGAATCAATATAAGATAGAAATCAATACTGGACTATAATTTGTTCAAAAGTTGGGCGGAGACAAAGTCCACTACCAACTATCTCAAATAAAATGTACAAGAAGTGATCGATAAGATATCAAGACGAACCAAGCGCAATCGTCTTCGAAGGAGTGGAGAAGATCACGGCCTTGACTAAAACACCTACAGTAAATCATGAAAGCACACACACCTGGAGAGATAACCAGGTCCTCAGAGGGACGTAACAAGATAGATAAAGAACATGCCACATAATTGAATATATGTACTATGTCATAAATCACAAGTAAAGTAAATAGTCCCACTCGTAACAAAATCTAATATCTCATCATCGAAACAATGGACTACCCCTACAACCAAACAAGAACAAGGGGTAGTATACTATACCGCGATACGACATTGTCCCAAACTACTAATGGGACAGGGTGATATGACATTGACGAGGGTTACCTGACCATTCTAATGTGTTTTATGCAGTAAGAACAAACCTTCAACGCATGGGCACTCTGGCTCAGGAGCAGGAACTCAGGTATGGTCCCATCAGGATACCAGGGACCTCAAAGCATAACATTCATCGAATGTCAGAGGCTAGCAGAAAATCAGGTATCAGGATCCAGGATCGTATCTTCCACGGAGATAACCGGCAATAGGGAAGTGCATAAGTGGCCCATACGTTAAGGAACTGTTCTTCCCACCCAATGCCTAACATGTCGCATCCACGACCATGTAACACTACTAACTGTCAAGTCTTCTAATATACAACTATTGACAGTTAGACCTAATGCATGCACACGGGTGATCAGCCAACACGCAAGGACCTCTACATGCCACTCATATCACACATCCTCGTGGTACAACTGTGTCAAGGTATATGCGATACACTACAATCGACAGTCCCTTAACTCTAGGTTAATATGCAACCAAAGGATAGTAACAAAGTAAACTAATAATCACTGAGCAGGTAGTAAATCAATAACTGTAATAACTGGAAATAATGAACAGTGATATGTAATAAAATGCAGACTGGATATAAACAGTATAATGACAAGGTATCTTGCCTGGTGTGTCGTCTGATGTTGTACTATATTCTGCCAAGTTTCGATGTGTCTCATAGCCATGGTTGATACGTGGAGGTCCGAAACCGCGAGAAAATAGAAAAAATCATAATCAGTTATGATGAGTGACCATCTAACTAAGAGAAAATTTGATTTGGAAGGAGAAATTTCTTAATTAGAAAGTATATAACATATTAGAAAGTATTTATAGCTTTTTAGCTGTATTTATATACTTGAAAATAATATAAGAAATCAATTAATCTATTTATTTAGTACAAAACTATTTAAGTTTAATAGGCCCAAAATATATACTTTATTAATCCAAATAAAATATCTATTTAACTAAATCGTAAAATATTTATAAGTAGCTCTCTATATACAAAAATTTAGTCCAACAATTATAAATAAGTTTGGAAATAACATTTTCTAGTAAAACCATTTTGAGAATTCCCAAAAATTATTTTTGTACATAGTTTTAGGCTAAGCAAAAAAAATCTATATTTTTATCCTACCACACGTTTTAGAAATATCGATAATAATGATTTAAACTATTGATAATAAATACTAAAATACTGCTCATCAATATACAAATATTTATATATATACAATGTACTCCAATTAAATATATATTATGTATATATGGGTTTTTACCAAAATATCTATGCTAACTCACAGAATAATAATAATAATAATAATAATAATAATAATAATAATAATAATAATAATAATAATAATAATAATAATGGAGTATCCCAGCATGTTCTTTTACTAAGAAATAATAATAACAAATCATACATAACACTCCTTCCCAGCAGAACAACTTTATTAGAATCAGAAGAGTTGAGAAAAATGGAGAAGGAGAGAAGTGGAGAAGAGGGGTTACCAGAGGGAGGCTCCGGCGTCTCGGCCTGGTGCGGGGACTCGCCGACGGTGGCGGTTGGGCACGGCAGCGAAGTCCGGGCACTCATCGGCTCACGCGTGAAGGAACGATCCCGCGGTAGAAGTGAGCTGCTCTAGCGGTGGATCTGAGGAAGCGGGACGGAGGGGCGCCGGGGAACGCGCTGCTTTGGAGGCCACGGTGGCTGGGGCGCTCGCCTAGGTGACAGGATCCAACCGGATCTGGCGAAGGTGAGTTTTTGGTTGGTTAATTTTGATGGTGGTGGTGAGAATTTGGGTGGCTGGTATTGGCCATTGTTGGCGGCGGGGTGGTTTTTTTTTGGCGAGGGTGATGTAGGGGACGGTCGTGGTCAGGGGACCTGGGCTCTGGTAGGTGTAGCAACGATGGTGGCCACTACAGCGGTGGTGACACTGGCCTTGGCAGTGGTTATGGAGGTCGGTACGGTGGTGGGAGAGGTTATGGTGATGATGAACGGAGGAGGTGATTTGTGGTCGGGCATGGAGTCGAGGGGGTGACGAAGGAAGAGTAGCGAAGGCGTTGATGTAGACGGCTGGTGGTCGACAGACAGCAGGGAGGTGGTACTGCTGGCTTTGGTGGGACGGTGGCCGGAATTGGTCTGGGTTCGGCTGGTGGCCTGGGTTGTAGCGAGACCGACAAAGGCGGCAGTGCCGGAAAGAGCAGGGAGGCCGAAGAAAATCTGGCTTAGGGTTAGGGCTGGGTTTGAGATTGGTGTCCATGTGTCGGACACATGAGCGGGGTGAAATCGTATCTTGCACGACACTGGTTGGAGGTTGAGTCATGTCCGGCGTGTCAGGCACGGAGAGAACTTTGTACATGTAGAAAAACACATAGTGGATTGAATTGGCGACACAAACACGATATACATCTGTTTGTGGAGAATTTTGTGGGTTGTGGAATTTATGGATGAGTACCTCTCCTTATATAGGAGGTGGGAATTCCCAGTTGGATAAGGACTTGCAATGGTTTAAACCCCGATGGATAATTCCATCTTTTTATTTAAATCGATTTAGAATTTAAGCAATCAAAATCAAATCAATCTAGATAAACTTCCTTTAATTTAATGTCTATTTAAAATAAAATCTGTTCCAAATTTAAATTATCAAAATAATTCAAATATTAAATAAAACAAAATTTTAAATATCTTTTTCATAAATATTAAAATATAACATTAATTAATTTCGAAAATCAAGATAATTACTTAAATATTAAATCATAAAATAGCTTTTATAAATAACAAAAATATATTAATAAACAATTCCAAATTTCGTAAAATATTAAACTCAATTTCCAAATCACTACTTATTTTTAAACGACGAATAAAATAACTCTTTTATACAAAATATAATATTTATCACCTTTGTTTGAATATGTACTTTCCTATATAAAATAAAATTTATAATAAACATGTTATTTTTCTAAAATATGTACCTCGACACATATTCGTACTCGTCGAGCAAATATGAAACGCAAATCTCGTACGCTACGCAAATACAACAATGCGAACTCGTATGCGACGTGCAGATACGAAGTACAAAATAAATCCAAAAAATATTTTAAAAAAATCGAAGTAGAAATTTAGGGGGTTTACAACACCTAAGCCTACTAGGAGGAACTGTTGGATTATGACAGGAGGAGGGGTAGTGCCAGTTAGTGAGATGGTGGATTGCCCTATCACTATAGCTGGGAGGGAGCTTAGGGCTCGACTTCTAGTGATGCCATTCCCCGGATTTGATATAGTCCTCGACATCGACTGGATGAGTGAGCAGTTTGCTGTAATAGACTGCCATGAAGGAAAGGTGATTTTTAGCCTGCCCAGAGTTCCACCGTTCGAGATTAGCAGACGGATTGCAGAGAGGCCAGAGGGAGTCTACTTCGGAGCAGTTGCAGAAGACCATAAGTTGTCGCACCCGCTGATTGCAGAGTTTCTCGACGTCTTCCCCGAGGAGTTGCCAAGATTGTCGCCAGATCGAGAAGTGGAGTTCAGCATCGACTTAGTGCCCGGATCAGCGCCGAAGTCCCAGCATTTCTACAAGATCAACCCGAAGGAAGTTGCAGAGTTGAAGGCTCAGATTGATGAATTGGAAGGCAAGGGTTTTATTCGGTCCAGTGCTTCAACCTGGGGAGCACCGGTACTCTTCGTACCGAAGAAGGATGGGACTGTTAGAATGTGTATCGATTACCGTGCACTCAATAACATCACCATCAAGAATTAATACCCATTGCTGCAGATTGATGAGCTATTTGACCAGCTTAGTGGAGCTAAGGTCTTTTTCAAGATTGACCTTCGGTCGGGGTATCATCAAATGAAGGTTCGGGAGCAGGATATTCCGAAGATAGCTTTCAATACCCGCTACGGCCAGTATGAATTCTTGGTGATGTCGTTCGGACTCACATATGCTCCAGCATTGTTTATGAACTTGATGAATAAAGTTTTTCACAAGTATTTGGACAAGTTTGTTGTAGTCTTCATTAACGACATTCTGATCTATTCGAAGACTGAGGAGGAGCATGTGGAACACCTGCAGATTTTTGGATATTCTGCGGAAGGAGAAGCTGTACGGAAAGCTCTCGAAATACGAGTTCTTCTTGGACAGAGTGGAGTTCTTGGGGCATGTAGTGACTGGAGAGGGGATTTCTGTAGATCCCAAGAAGATTGAAGCTGTGGAAGCATGGGCACTGCCATCCAGAACTGCTAACTAACTCCGCCATCCAGAACTGCTAACTAACTCCACGCAATCACTAACCTGAAGAGATCATCAGGTCCTCAGAGGACATAGCAAGATACATAAAAATATGCCTATCTAGCAGTTTTATCATGCGCAAGAAAATAAACAAGAAAAAAAATAGGAACACGACAAATGACTACGAACACGAACACGAATACTAGAACAACTACGTATAAATGAACTGCCGAGTGAACAATGAACACGAGATCAATGGAAGAACCAAACCCTCGCCCCGAGTGGACTCGCAGGTTTGAACTAATCACTAACCCTCGTCCCGAGTATGGACTCTTTGGTTAGTTCTAATTACTAACCCTCGGCCCGAGTGTGGACTCTCTGGTTAGTTCACGGCAAGGCACCCTCGTCCCGAGTGTGGACTCTCTGGTGCAAGTATAAGTCAACATCCTCGTCCCGAGTGGACTCTCTGATGCAAGTATAAGTCAACATCCTCGTCCCGAGTAGACTCTCTGATTCTAGTATAAGTCAACATCCTCGTCCCGAGTGGACTCTCTGATGTAAATAGATCAAGACAAACACCCTCGTCCCGAGTGGACCCTCTGGTGCCAAGAAAACAAACACCCTCGTCCCGAGTGTGGACTCTCTGGTGCAACGGATCAACCTTCGTCCCGAGTGTGGACTCTCTGGTTGGGTAAAATGATAGTCAAGGATTTAGCAGTTCACTACAAGCACTTGTTCTATGACACGACTCAAGCAAGGTACTGGTGAGAAACTCCAAGTATGAACCACAAGACCAAACATGAACACGCTATATGCAATAAAAACAGCTCGACAGAATATAATAAGGAAAGCACATGTCCATATTAATTAAAACTGGAAAATAAAATACAATGCATATAAATAAAACTGTAGAGGAAGGCAAGGTATACTTGCCTGGAGGTTGCATGCAGATCCAACAAAAATATAGCCAACTAATAAGCCATAAAGTCCAAATCATCACAACTGTCTCCGAAAGCTGAAATA